>JBBPKB010000397.1:0-13662 GCA_038089035.1 Boletellus dicymbophilus
ATCGTACACGCCGAAGACGACGGTGACATCTCCCACACACACTCGGACGCGATCTTCGATGCGCTCCTAGACCCCTTTCTACCCCGCGTAGACACCTTACCGCGCGATCCCACGTCGTGGACAAGGGACCAGTGGAGCACGCATCAGGCACAGATGGCGGACAAGCGTGCGTCGCGTGAGCGACAGTTGGTCAGGACGGACTTGCCCCACTTTGGTGTCATGGATACGTTTTCGGCGGCCGGTGAAACGATCGTGCTTTTGAAGACCTTGACTGGGTCACACAACGATGTCGTTGATCTGCAGGGCACTCACGAAGTCATGCGAGCGTTGTTTTCGTTGGAGTGATTACCCCCCCCCCCCTTGGCGGTGAGTGCTTGGTACCAAGAGGACGGGTACTTACGTACATAACACATATACCCTAATCTGTTGCCCTGGTGCAGTCCAGGGGATGAAATTCTCGCACACGGACACGTACTATCAAGTCTCCAGTCTGACAACACGGTCGGATTTTTACGTCATTAGGCGGGGACCCCCCAGTGAATGTACAGCACTGAAAGACTGCTCACTTGGCGGGGATCAATCCATCTTGCGCCGGACCCGTTGTCAAGTAGCGCGGAGTCAACCTTGCTATTGTGGTATCCATCGCCATAAAGCACGCACGAGTCCGCGCCTAATTGAGTCGTGCAATGTCTACTATGCGGCGACACTTGCGAATTAGAAAAACTAAAACATTGTTGTTTGGGTCTAAAGTCGTCATGTGAAGAAATACAGTGCGTCCCTGAAGATATCGCGGCTGGCTGGGAATCGCACATAGTTCCATGGACTTATAACGCTGCTCTCACGGCGATTCGCACACGAATGTTGAACGTTAAACGTTGAGAGAAAAACGACGAATGCAGTCGGTGTGTACGACATTCTCCTCCACGATGCACGTGCCATGCAATGACTACACCACAACTAAAACATCCAATAACCAGCTCTCCCCTTCACTGGGCGCGACTCGCGTGTCGAGGTGGTAAGGAAACTATCCGAATGTTCCCATCGGCGGCTTGCTTTTTTTTTTTTTGCCTCGCACTGCGGCGTTCACCGGCAAGTTCGTCTCGCATGATCGCACTATCGCGTGGCAAGGATGGTGCCAAAGACGACCCCGACCAGCGACCCGAGTACGAGGGCGATCGCTGTCATGGAATGCCGCGCCACGGGAAAATACCCGCGCACGAGCGCGGACTGCGTCGTAAAGTAGCGCACAAGCCCTAAGCGAGAGCGAGAGAGTGAGACCGTGCGACCTGTGTCGATATGATGCAATCGCGTACCGAAAACGAGAATGACGAGCCCGAATAGAATGGTCGTCGCACCGATGGGCTTTGCATACCTGGTTAAATCAACGCCGCCCTGCTGAGTAGACAACGAAAAGAGTTGGACGAGCGCTGTCAATGATTGCGGTCAATCAACGGACAGGGACAGAATGACACACGCACCAACACCTGCACTGGCACATGCCAGGCTGGTTCGCACGTACGCAAGATACGTTCGCTCCGATGCTAGATGATCCCGGGCGACGTTTCCCTTGTTCTCGAGCACGAGTCTGAGTCTCAATGGCTCCAAGGCATCTTCCATGTACCACCTTATGTCATGGTTGGGCTTCTGCACCGTAGGTCCTCCCAGCTGTTGAAGACGGGATGCCACCGCTGCATGATCAAGATCTAAATCATTAGTCTCGCTGTTGGGCGCATTGAGCGGTTCGAGATGAGGCATCTGCTCGGTGCCATCGTGGTGTTCCATGAGTCCGAGCGGGCACGTCAACGTAGCTTATATCTAGTCTGCTCGGAGAAACCGGCCCGCAGAATACTTTTTCCGAAACTGGTTCGCATTCAAGTTGATGCCATGTACAGAACTTGCCTCGTTACCCGCCAGCGGATGCTTTCTCGATTCAATCGTATCGTTACAGCGGTGAGAGTCGCTCAAGAATCTCAAGCATCCGAGTCTCGCAGTATTGGCGTAATGCGGAGTTGAATGCACTGTCTAGAATCGAGTACAAACATTCAGTTCGCCCTAGTACTATCGCTGCGTGTTTGACGACAATCTCATATCACACTTAATGAAAGTTGAACAAAGAACGTGTTTGGCCCAAACATTAAAAAATATACTTCCAACTAACGCACTTCCCTATGATACACTCCAGCCTAGGAAACAGGGTATCTCACACTTCGTCCATACTCTCCAGAGTGGTGCTGGTGCTTGGCATCATATCGCAACGAGGGGCGCGGATGGTGTGGTCCATGTTCAGTACGCTGTTCATGGATCTTCCCAGAGTGATATCGGCCATTTACAGGATTTCTGCTGCCTCGTCCGTGGTACTTCCCACCATATCGTAGTGAAGGGCGCGGGCGGTGTGGCCCGCTGGCATGCTGGTCCGTACGCTTCTCGCGGATATTCCCAAGGTGGTACCGGCCGTTAACAAGCTTAGGGTAGGGATAGTGCTGTCCGTCGTTGATGTCCTGATGACTCTTCCGGAGGTGATACTCGTCATCACCAGAGCGCCTTTGCTTGTTATTATTACCATCGTCGCCCTTATTGTTGGCATCGTTACCCTCGTTATCCTCGTCCTGGTCGTCGTTACCATCGTTCTCAGGTGTTGTTTTGCTCGCCGCTGACGTAGCGCTTGCTTCCTCTGTAGCCGCACTTTTTGCTGCGGTGGTGGTTGCGCTAGAGCGCGTATGTACTTCCACGGCTCCCGTTGCAGAATCTGCTGCGCCAGTCTTTGTTGTTGTCGTTACAGTTGTCTTCGCAGTGCCAGTCGTTGGAAATGCAACACCCGAACCCGCAAATGATCCAACGGCCCCCGTCACAGAATCCGCTGCACCACTCGCCTTCGTTGTCGTTGTCGTAGCCGTTGTTCCCTTGGAAGTGGCAGTCGTCGGAAAAGCTGCGCCTGAGCCAGCAAGTGATCCAACTGCTCCCGTCACAGCATCCGCTGCTACGGTCGTCATCTTCGTCGTTGTCGTAGCGGTTGTTGCTTTCGTAGTCGTAGTGGTGGTTGCAAACGCAGCGCCAGTGCCCATAAGTGATTCTATGGCGTCCGTCACACGGTCCGCTGCATCAGTCGTCGTCGTCATCGCCGTAGCAGTAGTTCCCTTTGTAGTCGCAGTTGTTATCGGGAATTTGGCAGCGCCAGACCCCACAAGCGATCCAACGGCTTCCGTCATAGAAGCAGATATACCACCTCCCGACGTCGTAGCGGTGGTTCCCACCGTAGTCGCCGTTGTTGCAGTGGTAGCGCCCGGGCCCACGAGTGATCCTACCAGACCCGTCACAGCGGCAGCACTAACTCCTGTCGTCGCAGCGGCTGTTCCTTTGGTATTCGCAGTTGTTGTTGCAGAGTTAGCACCGAAGCCAACGAGCGGTCCAACTAACCCTGTCACAGCTGCAGCAGACCCAGCTCCCGTCGTCGTAGAGGATGTTCCGTCGATTGATGTTGCTGAAGTAGCGCTCGAGCCCGTGACCAGTCCCACCAACCCTGTCACAGCAGCAGCCGCACCAGACCTCGTTGTAGTAGTTGTGTTTATTTCAGTGGTGTTATCGGAACTCATTAGGGGTCCCAGAGCCCCAGTAACAGAAAACTTAGGTTTCGCCGTAGATGTTGTTTTCCTTGCAGTCAAAGATGTAGTGGAAGGGTTGTTCCCCTTTGCGAATGGGAAACCTGGATCCCCATGCTCTGGTGCATGCTGTCCCTCATCAGATAGCGTCGTCGAGTGCCCTGGATTGTCTTGTTCGTCGTCGTAGGCTGCCCATGGATAATCCGCGTGGCCATCAAAGTGGGGGTCGAGGGCTCTAGAGCGATGGAAGCGGCGGGCGTGCTGGAGAGTTGGCTCGTGCTATAGGGCAACGTCAACGAGGAAAAGGCGGGCCAATCATCAAACTAACCTCTGTGATGATACCGCTTGTAGCTGGATGTGCTGCGACGGCGAGACAGAGAGCGAGAAGGACGTTGAAGCGAGAATTGAGTTGGACCATGTGTGGTAGTAATGTCGATAATGAATGTGAAGATGCCAGATATAGTGATGATGGAGAGAAAGACGGGGGCGAGGGACAAACGCAGCCGGCGAGCGACCGGATTAAATAGCTGCGAGGATGGCAAACGGCGGATGACATGGACAGACCACATATGATGTCATAGGAATGCGAGCATGTGACATGAATACTGAGCGTGACTTACTCTATGCAATAATAGTCACGCTCACAGTGTTCGAACTACTCAGCCTAGGATAAATCAAAGTGAAGCGCTCCTCAATCCATACTTTATACTCCATTCATGGTACTTCCTCATCATATCAGGTGTTATCTGCTTTCGAATCGACCTTGCGGCCTCCTCAAAGGCCATTTGAGGTACCTATGTCACAGATGCAATGAGAAAACAAAAAATGTTACAGATCTGCCATATTGGCCCTCACATATGACGCATGTATATCTTTTCGCATCGTTAATAGCGCGGCCTCTTGACAGAGCGCTGAGATTTCCGCACCACTACATCCCTCCGTCTAAGTGTCTGTTTCTTAGCAAGAATAGGCGTGGCGTATATATCGTACGAACCATAGTGGCAATCTCCTTGACATCGAACCCGGGTTCAACATTCATCTTCCCCGTCCGGATGCGCAGGATTTCCTCTCTGCCTTCCTGGTCCGGCGGGCCAATGAATAGGATCCGGTCGAGGCGGCCAGACCGCAACAACGCGGGGTCCTTAAAAACACCCTGAGAAAGATCTGAGGTTGCACTGCATGATAATCTCACCATGACGTCGGGCCTATTGGTAGCTGCGATAACGGTGACACCAACTAGTTCTTGGACACCATCCATCTCATTCAACAAGCTCGTGAGAACGCCTTCGTGAGACGGCATGCCCCCTCTATCCGAGTCTGATCGAGAAGTACCAAGCGCATCGATCTCGTCCTATCATATGGTTACGAGTCAAATGTACATGTAAGCGGAAGAGGACAAACAAAAAATATGATGCTGGGCGACGCTGCACGAGCCTTCCTAAATATCTCGCGCACTGCTCTCTCCGATTCACCGACGTACTTGTTCAGGAGCTGAGAACGAAGTCAGCGTAACCTATGGGTGACAATCTGGTGACCTGCCTCGGGTCCCTTCACGGCGACGAAATTGACGCCACTTTCCGTTGCACAAGCGCGTGCTAGGACAGTCTTGCTGCAACCAGGCGGGCCGTATAGGAGGAGGCCTTTGGGAGATCGTACACCAAGTCTCTCGAAAGCTTTCGGGTGAAGAAGTGGCCACTCAACAGCTTCACGTAGTTTTTGTATAGCAACATCTTGGCCACCGATATCAGCGTATCTCACTGGCGGTGTATCCAGAAAGACGGAACGCAAGGCAGACGGGCGAACGTTTGGTAAGGCATCAGAGAGGTCCGCAATAGTAATGTTCAGAGAATGACGAATCCCTGTTCCGGTTGGCGCCGACGATGCGTTTTCATTCAGCCATCGTTTAATCGCAAGTGTACCGGCTTCGCGAACTACTGCACTTAAGTCAGCTCCTACATATCCGTGGGCACGACCGGCAAGGGCGTAGAGGTCAGTGGATGAAATGGAATGAGGGATCTTAGCGAGCAGGACCTCTAGGATTGCTAAACGTGCACCGGCATCCGGTACACCTGTAGAGCTACTTAATCGACTAGCTGGGAATTTAGTCGATGCTCACCTATCTCAAATTCCCTATCAAATCTTCCGGGGCGTCGAAGAGCCGGGTCGATTGCATTCGGTCGGTTCGTCGTTCCGACAACCACAACTTTTTCGATAGTTCCTTCTGCTTCCATCCCGTCCATTATTGTCAATAGAGTTGCAACCACTCGCTTTTCAACCTCTCCACCGGCACCGTCCTCGCGTCGCGGAACCAGTGCATCAAGTTCGTCCAAAATGACGATGCATGGACTTTTAGCCCGCGCATTTCGAAAGACCTCTCGGAGTCGCGCTTCAGTCTCCCCATGGTATGCTGACGATAGCTCAGGCCCGTTGATGATAACGACTGAAGATCTTGTGGACGCGGCTATGGCACGTGCTAAATGCGTTTTGCCTGTTCCGGGGGGACCATGAAGTAAGATACCTCGCGGTGGCTTTAGACCTAAATTATCATAAAGAAAATAAGCCATATCGTAACCGTCTTCCAAGTGTGGCTTACCAAAATGCGAAAACAACTCCGGTCTAGCAAGAGGGATCTCGATTAAATCACGTATTTCTGCAATTATTTTATTGAGCCCTCCGACCGTGGCATAGGCATCGGAAGG
The DNA here is from genome assembly GCA_038089035.1 of Boletellus dicymbophilus. Classification (NCBI taxonomy): domain Eukaryota; kingdom Fungi; phylum Basidiomycota; class Agaricomycetes; order Boletales; family Boletaceae; genus Boletellus; species Boletellus dicymbophilus. Next base: position 6,296 of record JBBPKB010000397.1, read on the forward strand.
CGCTGTTTGCTCGTGGGTCTCGATATCTGGCTACATAAATATATGTGTGTAAACATCCATATCGGGGTACGAAGACTGATGAATCCCACCTTGTGCGGACGGTCGACCTGATTATCAGTGTGATTTTCCTCAATACAAACAAATGTATCCCATCCCGTCGTCCACAAAAGAGGCCGGGAATGGAAGGAAAGTGACTTGACCTTTTCGGTAACAGAGGAAACAGGGCCGCCTGTCCCGGGTGGACGTACTGAAATTGAATCAACACAAAATCTCCGAAGTTGACCTTCATATGAAACTTGTACTATCTGACTTGATATGATAAATTTTAGTCCGACTATTTTTATTTGTTTGTTTTAATAGAAATGAAATTAGCATCGAACCACGGCACTAACCAAGATGTTCGCGCAGTAAAATTGTAAACCAATCTCTGCGTTTCTCGGAGTCAGGAGCGTTCACCTGCCCCACGTTTGTCGACTCTGTGGAAAGACCTCGCAAACGAATGTATCCGGCTTCCTGGGCATCGCGCAATGAGGGTAGTAGGGACGAGTTGATACCTTTTCCATGCAAGGGAAAAATCTGAATTTGAACGCCTTCTGTAAGGCGTGCCGTGAGGAACAGCGAAGGGGATAGTAAGACGGCTGCAAATTTCGAGAATAGCAACGCGATTGTGACGTGATTATTGTGCGATGTGGTACTTACCGTTCTGCGAGACATCCGTGCATGGCCACAAGACCCCAACCGCGAAGTCCTGTCAAGCGAGGGAAAAAAAAAATAAGTCTTTCGAAAATGGCATGATGACAAGATGGCCACGTATTTCCAGCCCGGTTATTTCCTACCTTTTTGGAATTGCCGTTATCGACTTGCGATAAGGCAATGACATCGCCGGAACATAACTTCAGGGTCTTGAGATTGTCTGGATGGATGATAACACGCTTTGCGCTGCGTGACTGTCCATCGGCAACTTCTGCAAGGGAAACAGTGAAATATGGAAAAGACATTAGATTGTCCCCAGCTTGGCTGTGCTTATGTGTCGGAATACTTGTTTGGCACCTTTGGGCCACCCGGCGAGAGCTGGACCTGGACCAGTACTGCCTATGAAAGACTTGTTTAAAACGGAAGTCCTAATCGACGGGGTGCGATCACGGTGAGCACGAACAAAATAATTATGTTCAAAACAAGATGATGCTTCAGCCTATATCATCCGCCTGCTGACTTCCGCGGCATCTGCCGGTTCACTGCTGTCGTCATACAATCGGTTCATCGATAGTGAGAGTACTGGTACATATTGACGGCCGATGGTCAATCTGTCAAGTCTGTACGGCACCTTCGCACCATGATCTTCGGAATGGTGCGATCAGAGGCTGTACCGTCAAGTCAGCTTCAAAACCCATATACTACTTCAGAAGCTAGGGTGCTTCCGCCGTCAATTGGTGCGCCCGGGCCGTTGTGCTCGGACTTGGTGACAATTCAAATAGATCAAAATCTTCTAGCGAGATCTTCGTGCTTTCAGACACGTTGCATGAACGTCATGGAAAGCTACAACAAGTGTGTACTTCATTCCCCATTCAATTGGAGCGATCCTGGGAACCCTTAGTTCATATAGCCGCAAAGGAGAGCACGCCGCATCTGTGACCAACGATGGTTAGTACCTCACCTTCATTCCGCTCTAATCCGCCACATTTCCGTAGTCGGACCTTTGAAGCCTTTACCGTAATCAATATATCAACCTGACAACAACGCCAACGTTCTAAATGGTAGGACTTGCTTTGCACAGCATCAGACTCCTATGCAGATCATAAGCCGTCAACACGGGTACAAACCCAGTGTACGTAGTACATCCATGTGGTCATCACAAGTAATGCGTGCTAGCTTGTGCGTGCATCATTTGCTGAATTTCCAATCGGTCTTAGTTTACTTTGGTATCCTGAGGTACCCGCCCATGGTCTTGGATCTATTCCTGGCTCGTCCGACACGAGGTTTGCCTGAGGTGACTCATGGCGTCGGCGCAATCACGCCTCTAGATTGGTCTGTCGGCGCTAAACGTCATTTCCCCACAATGAGCTAATGAACACGAGTAGCTAATATCAGCAGATCAGTGACGAACAAGCAGGAACTGATTTAGACAAAGAACTCTCGTGGCGAATACGCGAGCCTCTTGGAAAGGCGGGGAAACGGCGTAGTGTGTACGGATCCGGTCACAATATGACATAGACCGTATATCACCCTGATACCATCCAAGTGTGATCAATCTGATCCTTTCATGTTTTCCTTTCTTCCGCTAGCAACACTTTGTGACATTCATCACACAAGTTCATTTATCTCGGCAAACTTACCTTGAGTTTTGCCCAGGCCCCAGGAGCACTGATGGCGTTTGAGTAACACATGCCATAATTCGCGCTGACAGGAAACTCTGCCGCATCAGCGCGAGAATACTTACGGATCATGGCGTGCTACATAGCCCATATCGAGTTTTTTTTTCGAAGATGCTATCGATTCATATTCTATCGGATGCGTGCTAATACAAGCCACGATCGGGGGTATGGGACAGCCGAGATAATCCGATGTGGTGCTGCAAGATCCAGGTTTCCGGGCCAACTATCTTTGCTCCGAAGTGCCTCAGGGAAGCTACATATGGTCAAGACATCCAGATCAGCCAAGAGCTTACCCAGTACACCTCTGATAAAGAATGTCCGAGCCAGCCACACGATGAACACCTTGAACATTTCGAATTATGAAAAGTCGGTGTAAGGGTAACACAAAATACAACGAGGTGTGGGACCTTTTGATCGTGGCATGCCTAGGAAACTTACTAGAACGAATATGGTCAACTATACGTATTGTTTTCCACAACTTAGTAGCCTTCCGGTGGTGGAAACCTATAAAGCCGGAAGAAACCAACTGTGCTGTCCCTCAACTTTATCCCCCTGCACTGTTCCCTCTTTCCTCCCTCAATCTTCTTGTACCCTCCATGTGCAGACAAGTAGCGTAAGAATCGATCTTGCTGCCGCCCATGACAAAAGCAGCTAAAAGACAGTTTATTACAGAGAAGGAACAGTTTGGCTAAAATGTGGTGTACGGTGACGAATCATTTTGTTCTCCACGCAGGAGTGCTGAACAGAAAGATAGCACTTTCAACGACACCTCGTCGTCGCAATCATGGATTGCGACTCGATGCGGTGCGAACGCAGTTACCGGCATCCTCCCAACTGCAAGCAACCAAACTGCACAAAGGTGAGTATTTAATCGGACTTCCGTGGAAGAATGAAGCCTGAGGTTCGGAAACAGAATTTTGGCGACGAAATACAGCGATCCATAGACGACGTCAACGAGTTTTGCTTCCAATGCCGAATGGCGATGAGCCGACGGCGCTAAAAAATGTCCTCCTCAGTGGTCACGGACCACGTCATATTAGCATAATTGCGCCATACCTGTACTACCGCACGTTGTTAATAGTGACGCATTGAGAACTACGTCCCGTGAACTCGCAAACAGATTTTGACGGGATCCATGAATGAGAGGCACACCCTGGCCGACCCAAGTCATTGTGGCCCTATGTCGCATTTGCAACGTGACACGTATAATCGGAGCTCAGGCCATGACTCTCAAGGCGAACTAGTCCCTGTTTTTCTAGCTCACCTTCACAAACCAGACCATGCATACGATTATGTTTCAAGTGAAAAACACGTAAGTCATCTATTTGCGGTCGGTACAACGAATTAAACTGGCCGGCGACCACATTGCCGCTAAAGACCCAAACAGACCTCTCGGACGTTAGTGCGGATGGTTCTTGTGGTACTCTATCAAATATGAGCATAGCCGTGGATAAAATCTATAAGCTACTTACTCAAGTGCACTAAATGGTGGAGGCAATGTCACATTAGCAATAGTTCGGAAGTAGAACGAACAAAAAAAACATACTGTTGTAGTCTATGGTATAACCGATACCAAAGAAGAAGAGGATTGTGAGACCCAGTCGATTCAGGGCCTTCTTCTCAGGATCGAACGCTGCTGGTGGTGCACGGCCCTTCGGAAGCTTAGAGTAGAAGTTCACCAGAGGTGCAAGACCCTCCCCAGAACCTGCTGACTAGAAAAAATAATTAGCGGAAACATAACTGGCCGGCTATAGGTCATACGAGGTGGGAAGGCGTCGCAATCTTGGGAGGGATGAGCCCAGTAAACTGACGGCGAACGAGGGTGGGTAACATGACGAACTAGCAGTGTCGATATGGTAGAGCGACGGAGTAATTCGGGGATGGGCCATTTGTGTCTATTTGTTATATTATCTCACAGTCACGTGCACTATGTACAATTGAACGGCGGCACAAGTGGGCGTCAGTGTGGACCGAAGCTGGTCAAGGCGAACAATAACAGACTTGGCTTCAACCACAAGATAAGAAAGGCCGGCCTGTCGCGAATAGACTTATTTTCTGACCCGTAGACATGATTCCAGCATCCACTGCACACATCCTCGCCGCCATCTTTGTGACTTGCTACGTCGGATCGATATACATTTCCAAGGATGCACGACTTTCCTTTTCCACAAGCAAGGTAGTCCTCGACTATGGTTTCGCAAGACCCAAGCTGCAACACGAGCGCTGGAGGGACGATCCAGATGTAATTCGAGCGCGTCTTGTTGCTGTCAGCGGCGCGACTCTCGCCTGTTGTGCTATCATATTCACCTTGATGTCGGCAGAGCTGGACAATGCAAAGGTATGTTACTTGTCTTCGGTTCGGACTCCATCAACCTAATGCAAACCTTTCGATACAAGTTTTGGATTGCGCTGAATATGACCGTCAATCACCTCGGTTTCTGCTCCGTCACTTTCCTACCACATCTCCTCACTCCTTTACTCTTTCTCGGACCACTCTATGCTCACTTCACGCGCGGGACCCTGCCCGGTCAGTCTAATTGGTCTTTCCAGGAAGACGTCGTTTCCTTTCTCTTTTCCGTCGCTGGTATACGGAATTACTTCATTGTGGGTCCGTAAATTCAGTCGAGTACGGCATAATTGACTGGGAATAGGCCCCTATCACAGAAGAGCTAGTCTTTCGGGCGTGTGTTCTCTCTGTGTATCACTTAGCACAAGCATCAAAGATGCAAAAGATTTTTCTCTGTCCTCTGCTGTTTGGAACAGGTGAGAATTCCCGCTGAAGTGATCAAGACTTTAAACATGACCGCCCTGCTACAGCCCACATACACCATGCCTGGGAGACATACAACAAGTATGGACGTACCCCAGCAGCCATAAAGCGTGCTGCGGCTGGAACAGGTGCGATTGTCGCGGATTATTTGTCATCCTACTGACCGTAGACATGAGCTAGCTTTCCAGTTCGCCTATACTAGCATCTTCGGTTTCTATTGCTCGTATTTATTCCTCCGCACAGGATCTATATTCCCACCAATCACAGCACACGTATTTTGCAATATTATGGGTGTTCCACAGCCTGGATATGATATCAGCGAGAGGCCAGAGCGGAAATTAGGTTCGTTCCACCAATTTCAATTTTGATACTGGTGGTGATTCCAGGCGACCAGGCCTCGTCATTGCATACCTCGCCGGTATTTCTGGATTTTTGTACATGCTCGGCCGGTGGACATCCACAGATGGTAGCTTGTACTGGGACTAGAATAATACGTTGACACTGTACGCACATGAGTATCTATGTCGGGAATGAACCACGTGACTCGATCAGATCGTCAATGACATTACATGCTAGTGGTTGAGCAACGTTGTCATTTTCCCGGCCATCCTCGCTGATCGGACGCAGTGGTTTTTGGCTCCATCATTATCGTGTCAAATGCCACATAAGCGTGCCACAGGCCTTGGAAAACAGCAAGAGCAAGAACGGCGGTGAGCACACTGCACCAGAGGACTGACTTCAGAGTCTCATATGTTTTCCAGAGCAACCGATTTGGCCCCCAGGATCTCCCTAAAACATGAGCCTATTCCGAAGTCAGTCTCGCGTGTTCTAGATGCTGAGCGAATCAGACGGGAATATCGGAAAAAGAAGCGGCAGCTCGATGGCGCCAACAACTCAGGCTGCGAGGGTGACTGCCTTGACCACAAAAAAAGACATCTGGACACAGCCGAAATGAAAGACGATGCGAACATCCCGGCGTTCAGGATCGGACCGAGTGAAACAGCTGCCGAATTCGATAGGTGAGCCGTGAAGCAATTGAAACATGACTGCGCTTCACTGCTTTGCAGACGGGTCGAGGACGGTATGTTGCCTCTCATCAAGGCAGCCCTGCGACAGTCATCTGCGCGGGCGCGCAAAGTGCGGAGGGAAGCGGCACAGGAAACGAGAGGGCAGGGCAAACAGACAAAGAAACTCCGGGACAAACGCCCGGAGAGCTCGAAAAAGGATTCAGATCTAGCGCCGGCGGCTACTACTGATGAATCGGTAAACGCCCTAAACGTAACGAAAGAGTTTCAAGTGGCCTCGACTTCTGTTCCACGGCGGCTCAACGATGTTGCAAAGGAACCTCCATTGATCAAGAAACTGCCGCGCGGAGCGACGAGGAACAGTACAACCTCACCAGGAGTGGTGCATAAAGTTAAGATGGAGGAAGAAAGGGAAAAGGCCATCAGACATTACCGAGAGTTGAAGGCTAGGAAATCCTATGGAAGTTGACGGATAATTGAATGGTGGTCGCAACCCGATTCTCCATGCTACTCAGTGATGCTTCAAGCGTTCATCGGCAATCTGCTATCTCCCTATATTTACTCGAATATACAATTGGGGGTCACAGGTTCCCGCCATCCAGAGTGAGAAAGGGACCTAGGCTAGGCTTGTTGTACCATTCCGTCCCGTTCGCCATTGACTTATGAGGACTCTTTTATAGACTAAACCCTCACGTTCGTGGCGTTGCATGTACTGATCTCTCAGGTTTCCACTTTATCCCCGCGGTGCAGACCTACCAGAATTCGGGTGCTTAGATAAAACGTGACAGCTCCGTCGAGGGCGGATGCGTTAGAGATGCCAGCACACCTGAAAAATCATTAAAACAGAGCTTCTGCAGAGAATCTCGTATTCCTTGGCTTCATAGTTTCGTCACGAACGACTCAAGAGCCATGGTACACAGGTGTGTCAGAGCTAACGGCTCAGTACAAGCACTCATCTCTCTATTGATCAGAGCCACGAGGCAGTGCGGCTACTCGGACGTCAGAGCGGGGCGGTCGTTTATTTCGATCCCCCCTTTTCGTGTGATGCCCGTTCCCGGACTCATTTCTCTATGGGGAAGGTTGATATTAATATTGGGTAGCTTGTCTGGTTCCGGTGTCTTCGGGAAGCCTGTGTGATCTGATATCGTATTCACCCGCTTGTTTTATAGGCCATGGTCTCTTCGACGGGATTCTGTCGTG
>JBBPKB010000398.1:0-13656 GCA_038089035.1 Boletellus dicymbophilus
GAAATCGTGCAAGGAGGTGCAGTACGCGGGCTTGTGTAAGAAGAGTAACCGTAGGAGAATCCAAACGATGCGACAAGTTCGAGGTGAGCGTTGCGAGGGCGGCATGGGGAGGTGCGTTCAGAGTGGGCAAGAGTGGCAGCAGTAACACATGTGCTCGCATGTATTTTGCACGGAACGTCGGCGTCGGCTGCCCAGGCACGTACGTGTCTGTACTACTCACCGGCGCCGGGCTCGACAAGTCCAAGAGCGAGCGTGGGGGGGCTGAGGCAAAGTCGCCAAAGTCGTCGTCGTCGAGGGAGGAAACAACGAGCGTCGCGGGGCCTTGGGGGCTGGCGTTTTGCTTGTCGTTGTCGGCCTTGGCTCGAGCTTCGAGTTCGTCGAGGATGGCACCGAGGCCAAGCCGCTGCACAGCGAGGTCGAGCCAACGGCATTCCCAGAGAGTCTCGTCCCGGGCCACCCTGCTCGCTGCCCTGCTCGCTCTGGCATACTTGACGATATCAGGGATCGGGAGGTGCGTCAACACGAGCACATGCAAGCTGGCCGGCAGCTTCCCGATGGGCTGCGGGGGTGGTTTGGCTGCAGGGAGGACTTGCGCTGGTACGAGGGGCCGTGCACCGAGGTATCCGGACGATCGCTTGACATGGGTCGTCACCGTCGTCGAGAGCGATGGTGGCCGCTGTTGACGATCAGAAGTCGAGTACAATTTTGTTGGCTCGAGCGTTGCGAACTTGTCCATCGCATCGTGCTCGTCGTCCGACGCGTCTGTCTCATCAGCCCAGCCACATCGACAGCTGGTAACTACAATGTCCAGCCTTCCTCCAGGGACTGCGCCCATCAAGGCCGAGTGTGCACGTCGACCCAGTCCATCCTTATCTCATTGACTTCGATTCGCAGATTCCTGCTCGGCAACGTTTCCCGGCCATCGGCCGACGACGACGCTGCAGAAGGATCTACGCAAGGACACACTCTTGACCATGGTATCGCAGAGAGCGACTCGAATCCGGGTGGCCGCAAGAAGCTAACCAAGGACCAGAAAAAGGCCCACAGAGGAGCCAACAAGGGACGTCGTTTCGGCAAAGTACGAGACGATCTCGAGCTCTGCTGGCGCATCGCGAACGGGACGATATGCGAACACGGCTCCGAGTCTGTTTACCATTCGTGTACAATTCGTATGCATAGTTGACGCGTTTCTAGATGCCGGTTCACGCATGACATACCTGCATATCTCGCTCTCAAGCCGAGGGACATTAGGCTTCCATCACCAAGCTGCATCTCGAACTCCCCACCTTTCATCGTGACAGATACCGCTGATGAATCTGCAGTCCAGTCATCTCTCGACTTCGGCACCACTTGTCCCAGTTTCGAGGAAGCCGGCGAATGTCGTCTCGGACTCAAATGCCGATTCCTGGGTGCCCACGCGCGCATGGACGATGACGAGACTGTCACGTTGATCACGAGTGAAGAAAAGAAGTCCAAAGTTGCTCTCACTAATACTGAACTCAACCAAGTGAGCGCCGAAACTCTCAGGTTGATTCGCCAAAACAAGGTGTGTTTCTTTATACTCGATATATGCCCTGGATTTGGGAGCTGCGAAACAGTACCCCAGACCTATCACGGATGCATACCTCAATGAAATAGAGGTCGGAAAACAGCCAGATGGTCCAGAGGAGGACGCCTCCGGGCGGATCGACGAGATTGTGGCAAACCGGACTGGGGAAAACTCGGATCAAAACGACACCCATGACGTGCCAATACGCTTCTCTGAAAAAAGGAGATTGTATTGGACCGGAAAAACATGTGAGATATTGTCACAATGGTTGTCAGTAAGACATGTTCTCAGCTTTATCAAGACCTTGCACCTCTCACGACCGTTGGAAATTTGGTGAGTACAATCTTTCCTCTCGGCTTGTCCTTCGAAAACGCTCTCAGCCATTCCGGCGACTTTGTGTTGGCCTCGGCGCCGACATAACATGCGGGGAAAGTAAGTGTCAGAATGGACTTCTTATATGGTCCTCAAACGAATGCTTCTGTGATAGTGGGTCTTGCTACCTCTTTTCTCACTTCTTCTCGGGAGGAGTGGTCCCTAGTCCGTCGCCACCCCTCCGAAACTGCATTCGGTGTGCAGCTAGCTGGGAACAAGCCTTCCACGATGGTACCGACCGCAGAAGTCCTCGGTAGAGAGTTTGAAAACGGTATCGACTTTGTAGACATCAACTGTGGCTGTCCAATCGACCTCGTATTCAAAACCGGCAGCGGATCCGCTCGTGAGTTTTTCCGTGCCGTTCGAATCGCTTCCAGCTGAGTATATATGCGCCCCCGCAGTGCTTGACACACCTGCAAAACTAGGGAGGATCGTCGTCGGAATGAATAAGGCACTGGGCGAGATACCGGTGACAGTCAAGCTACGGACAGGCGTAAGGGAAGTACGCAACACTGCGCACAAGCTTATGCCTCGGCTGAGTTCAGAGTGGGGCGTCGGCTGCATCACGGCAAGTACAAATATACACCCTGGGCTGTTTCTCTTCGTACTGACGAGGTGCGGACGCCGCAGCTGCATGGACGCACACGACAGCAGCGCTATACAAAGCTAGCAGATTGGAGCTACATTAAAGAGTGCGTGGACGCTGTTCGCGCATGCGAGGCAGACAAAGGACGCAAGTTTTTTTTTCTCTTGTCCATTCTTGATTGTCGTGGCTAATATATGCCTTTTAGTGGCATCTATCCCCATTTTTGGTGGGGGGGACTGTTTTTCTGCACAGGACTACTGGGAAAAAGTCGACACTACCGGCGTAGATGGTATCATGATCGGACGGGGTGCGCTCATCAAGCCCTGGATATTCACTGAAGTAAAAGAGCGACGGGAATGGGACATTAACTCGCGGGAGCGCCTCGAGCTCGTTCGCAAGGTATACCTACCCGCGCATGCACCTTCCTCTCGTTGATTTAGCAACGTGGCAGTATGCAGAGTACGGGTTGACTCATTTCGGGACGGACACGGTGGGCGTGAACAAGACGCGTCGATACCTTTGCGAAGCTCTCTCATTCCAGTACCGCTACATACCGATTGGCTTGTTAGAGCGCCTTCCCGCACGAATCAACGAGCGCGCGCCAGCCTTTCAAGGCCGTGATGAGCTGGGTGCGCCCTGGGTGTTCATGTGGTAACAAAACATTGCTGACATGTTTAGAAACGCTACTCGCAAGTCCAAACAGCCAGGATTGGGTCAAGATCTCGGAAATGTTCCTTGGTCCTACGCCGGAGACGTGGTCGTTTACGCCGAAGCACAAGAGTAACGCCTACGGGGAGGAGAGTCAAGGGTGATTCGTGTACTTTAAGGAATGTAGGATATAAAATGCTTTGCGGCCCGGGGTGTGTTGAATGAAATACTATTGGTTGACGATGGATACAGCACTTAGACTTCCACGAGCAACATCGGCCAACTATACCTGCAAAATTAGATTTCGTGATGTACATACCGCTACCCCACGAAGCCCGCCTCCACAATTAGAGTCTAGACGTGAGATTCGTCCAAAGTATACAATGATCCAGATGGTTGCATTGGTAAATCTACAAGGCCCCAAATATTGGCCGACACAAGCCCCGGGTCCTGGGCTTAGAGAAGAACTTTGACAGCCCGATGTAACGTACCGTTACCTGTTACCTTTGGCATTCGGCATTTGGCATTCCTTACCATTACCTTTCTGCATTCCTTTCCCGCATTCCCGTTATGCCACACCTCTGTCCTCTACGTATATATAGCCGACCGCTCCTGTATCGTAGGATCCCCCCCCCGAATCGATACGTTCATCACGCTCCGTTCTGTTCGAGTGTTGCCCTAGCGGGTTCCACCCGAGACCCAATCACTAAATGAAAACGACCTACTATCGTTGAACGCATTCCGTAAAATGAAGTTGTTTGCACGGCCGTGGGATAACGTTTTTCTTCATACGAATGTTCAACACACGCCCGGTAATACAATGTATGGTATAAGCAAAATTGTGTTGCGCGCAAAGGTATGAATTCCGCACGGATCACAGGACCCGGCGATCCCGAAACGCAAACATCAACTCATAAACTTCTTGAGCACTTCTGCGCGCGCGAGATACTCCTCGATAGTTGCTCGAATGGCAACTCTGGTCTCCTCGGTTCTCTCATCTGAAATTGGCAAGTAAATCAGAACAAAACGACGAACGACAAGGCGTCAGAAACGCACATTTTTGCGCAAGCATGAAGTAGTCGAGTGCGCCGTTGTAGAGTTCATAAGCGGAACGGTAATTCTGTTTTTCGTCTTGCTGTCTTGCTCGTTCAGTGATATGAATTGCGGTCTGTGGAATGGTAGGGTGAAAAAAAAAGGTAGTACTAATGGATAATTTGGACAAGAGGTGGCTCACTTGCAGAAAAACCACCTCAGGGGGACGGGGAGGTTCCTTTTCATTGATTTTGCTAGTGTTCGTCGTATTTGATTGTCGGAGTGAGTCTAAGTGCTGCTTGATAATCTCTGCTCTCGAAAGGTACTCGGCGACCTCTGACAAAATAAGCGATCTCGACTGCTCGTTGAATTCATCTGTGCTGAGTCGTCATGAGCGGAAATAAGTACCAAAGACGGGTCAAAGGTGTCAAACATCGTTGCGCAAACATGAAGTAGTCCATGGATTTCATGTACTGTCCGTACGCCTCTGCGTAGTCATGCGAAGTGTCCGCGCTTATCGCCTGTTTTGCACACTTGAACGCTTCCTGAACAGCATGTTCAACGTCAGTTTGTTCGTGGTGCTGGTCAAGGGTCATGGCGCACTAACGTCAAGAATGACTGACTGCGTTGTCCGAGAACGGCCGACGGGCATACTTTTCTCGTCCGAATCGGCCAAATATTGCTTGTGTGTGTCGACGTCGACGCGCTTCTTGACTTCTTCTGCCTTGTTCAGGTACTCGTCTGCTTTCGTTTTCAAGAAGATCTTTGACTTTTCGTTCGTCTCATCTAAGGGTTAGCGTACGGACACAGAGAAAATACGTCTGTTAGCCACTGGCAATTAAAATGGAAGAAGGACCCCATAGCTCGCACGTTGCTGGGCGGCCATGAGATAGTCAAGCGCGGCCATGTATTTGACATACGCATCAGTGTAGTCATGATCACGTTCCGCGTCAATTGCGTAAGACAGAAACTCGAGCGCAGTCTACAGTCCGGAGCGGTTAGGCCCAGTGACCGAGTGACGACATCGTTGAGCAGCAGTACTCACATCAAGAAACTTATTACCTTTCTGCTGGGCTGACCCGGCTGAGGACGACATGCAGGTTTGCAAATGAAAGGACTGTGACCGTGCTGGAAGTGTCAAGTAGCAGACGTATTAATAGTACATGTTGAGGCAGTGCCAAGACCGACACACTGGTGTGTGCATACTCAATTGCACTACTTACCGCACGTCGCTCACAAGGTTCAGACGTCCGTGAATCGAAACACACCAGACAGCGAGAACAAGTCAAACCAAAATTGGCCAACAATAGACCCCTGTCATGGACAGCTGCCAACGGCTTGCTCGAATCAACATTCTGAAGAGTCAACGCACTTCATCTCACTGGGGCAAGCCGACAATGATAATTAATGTGTCAGTGTTTACAGGACAGAGCTTCGAGCTGCGACAAGAAAGACCGAATATCATGAGTAAAAGCACGCGTACATCACGCCAAGCACCAAGGCCTGGTACCTGATCAGTGGACATTTGTCGTCATTAAAGAAGGCCAAAAGAAATCTTGCAAACGAGATTATTCAACTCGCTGCGTCGAAGCGTCTCCGGTGAGGTAAGTGAGTTGATCTGTTGCTCGGACACCCTAAACGGGGATAAGCCCGCAAGAAAGGAGAACCAGTGTATAAAACTCGCCGAATCTAATGGATCTTCTACCCCATCCTCATCAAGCGGGTCCCAAGGCGGAGAACAATTATACCATCTGGCCACAGAGTAACTCGGTGTTAGAACTTGTAAAGGGAAGAACTAAGCGATGACCGACAAATCGTCGCCTTTCGGCTCGGGGAGGCTCACACCCCGATGAAGCCGCCCCCAGAATCGACTGATGGGACGCTTCAGCGTATAAAGCGGAGCGTACACGTAATTGCCAGTTTGGTCGCATGCTTTTCGGAGGAGACCTGTCTGGGCGTCGACCCACCAGGTAAACCCACCGCTCGCTCCCGTAGTGGCACCGACGGCACCCGTGATCGGCGCTTGCGCCATGAGGGCAAGAGAAACTTTATCGCCAGCTGTATTGCCATTCACAATCGCCGGCACAAACATGCAAGCACGCGCAGATGCGCATCAATCCTCTCTCCCCCTTTCCAAAAAAGCGACACGTACTCTTGTCCGAAAGGTACATCGAATACGCAGGACACATGTGAACGCTCGTGACGAGCCATTTGTCTGTGAGCTTCTCCACGTGGTAGAGGTTTTCGAGGATAACGTTGTTCGGGAGGTGAATCAGGCGCGGCTTCTGCATGATTAGGATCGCGTCGCGCTTGCCGCGCTCGAATAACCACTGGCCTTTAACAGATGCGCTGGCGATCCCAGGGGCATCACTGTTAACGTGTGTAGGCAAATATGTTCATCATTCAGACTCGGCGCGACACTGCAAAGAGTACGCACGCTGTAAGATCCGCGGCCAGCTCCCTGCGCTTGGCTCCGCGCGAGGCGACAATGAAGTCGTCTTCAACGGCACCATCTTGTGGCGGGAAATCGGCTAGGCGTATATTGATGCCTTGCTTATCCAGCTCTAATTGGAACTCGGGGGAGTATATGTTGCCCTCGATAAGCAAATCTCCTGTCTCCTTATTGACGGTACCATAAGTACCAACCTGAAGATCAATTATTCAAATTAGGTGTGTTCGTCGTCTCGCGTTCAGATAAAGCGGGAAGGAAGACGGACTTGGATTCCAATAGGTGGGTCCCAGTTGACCCATTTTGAGGAAATTTTGTAGATGAGATCGACGTACTTGCGTTGCGAGCACGGCATCGCAAATTGGTACACTCGTGCAGGCGACGCGCTGAAGACAAGGAGAACACGAGTTTGTCGAATCGGGCGTAGGAACATTTAAGTAAGCCGTTGGGCGCTTGCGAACATCAGAACAACGATTGGTCGGCCACACGCGGCTGAGTGTGATGGTGGTCATTCATGGTAGCGGCAGAGTCGTCTCAGACGATCATCTATGCGAGAATAGAGGTGTGTCATCACGACAAGAGTAAATAACGATATCGGGGTCCAACAACAAAATTCTACTGAATGACGGTTAGAACTAGCTGTCACACAATCATACACCAAGACCCACCGAGTGTTCATAGATGCAGAACTTGATCGAGGCACCTGTGGATGTACCCACCCTCGATTTACTACCCAAAACGACTTCCCCCTCACGCCGACATAATTTTAGTCACGACGGGCCCTGTTACCTGAGTGGGGGGTATATCGAGCAAGTGACTACAAAAACGTGGTCAATGTCCACAAAAGAGTGCTATCCTCGCGCCCTACGTCTATATGTCAATATCAATGATGTGTTGGTTTCTTCCCGTCGACAAACATGTTCCTCGTCGCGCTGGGTAGCCTGATCTCCATCCCATCCATGTCTTTTGTTACGTGAACTTGACAGCCGAGGCGGCTGGTATCGGTTAATCCAAACGCGAGATCGAGCATGTCGTTTTCGTCGTCCGAAGGTTCGGGGAGGCGGTCGTAGTGTTCGGGCGGGAGAATGATGTGGCAGGTCGAACAAGCGATGGAACCTTCGCATGCACCTAGAGTGTACAGTTATTTTTTTACAGAAGAAAATACATGCGAAGTGAGCACCTTCGAGATCAATGTCCCACTCGTGCGCAAGAGATAGAATGTCGTCGCCTTCGTTTGCTTCAATCGTCTTTATGTGGGACCCCTTGTGGTCTTTGAAATGGAGTGTGATCCTGACAAGGACAGGTTGAGTACCCCGCGAATGCAGTGGAAACATGAACTGTTGCGAACCCAGCGCCAGGGGAAGGACGCGTGACACCGCCGTGGAGACGTGCTGAAACCGAGTCAGAGCAAGGACAGGCTGAAGGGGAGGGGGGCCGCGCACCGCTGGAAGAGTGCAGCCAGCGACGGCGCAGAGGGAGGGCGCTGCACTGAGGAGTCGGCAACTCGCGAATGGCGCGGCGAGGAAGCCAAGCGGACAGTCGCAGGCCGAGTCGTGCTGCTGCCAGTTCCATGGCAAGAGGGTGATGATCACGTGCCAGTCTTGCATGGCTCCTTGTCTCCTTGTGAGTGCGTCCAGTGCGCTAGTCTAGAACAGCTAACGACGTCCAGGAATCAGACTGGGCTGCGAACGGCCTCGCGGCCGTCCTCATTTCTGGGCTCGTTGTATCCTATGTTCCCCAGGTGTGCATTGTCGTCCTGGTCGACGCCCCAGTCCTCACTTTGTCCTAGCATCTGCGCATAATTCGGGCTGGGACCTCCATAGGATTCAGCCCCTGGTTCCTTCTTCTTGGAAGCACCTCTTCCGCTGCTGCCATGCTTAATATGTACGTCGCACTCGCACCTTGTAGCTCCGGTTACCAAAATCGGCGTCAGGATCACACTTCAATATCCTGTCATTCGCTGTTGCGTTCAACTGGTGCGTCTCCCTTTCGTATCTTGTCAGACACTGTCTCTTCATATGGGCAACCAGAGTCTTGGAAAGTGTATCGAGCAAACCGCCGGGGTGTTGCAAGTTGCCACACAGTGGTTCCTTTTCACTATCATGTACGCCGCATTTCGGTACCCCATTCCGTGCCTCATCTACTTTCTAGCTTGGTGCTCTATATGCTCTATTACCCCCCCAATCTCAAGTACATCCAACTTGACATTGACATGCACGACGCCCGTCCAATCCACCACGTTCGTACCAAACTCAAGAGTTCTGACTGGCGCTTATCTGTCATTGTCTCCTGGATCGTCTTTCTCCACATGTATGCCCTTTAGCTGTTCATCAATCTCATTGCTCATGCAACGTCCGTTTGACGCAGGGCTATCATTCTTGTCACGACGTTTGCATTGCTTATGGACTTCCCGTCGTCGCCGGACCAAACAGAGCCATACCCACCCCAAATCACGCTCTGGGCGACGTTCTTGGGCGTGACCTCGGCTCTACTCGCAGGCATTCAATATACTCCCCAACTGATTCGAACATATCGCCTCAAGCTCGTCGGTGCCCTGAGCATCCCGATGATGGTCATCCAGAGCCCAGGCGGCATAGTCATGGCCCTCTCAATTGCCATGCGACCAGGCACCGATTGGACTAGTGCGTGATGATGTCTGTCCCTCCTTGAACCAGCTCAATAATATATTCTAGGCTGGGTGATGTTTGCCGTGTCCGCAGTGATGCAGGCGTGTTTGTTGGTCATGTGCTTTGCTTGGAAGATTCGACAGCGTCGTCTAGGGATCGATGACTTCGGACGGCCGCTCGGGGAAGTTGATGGGATGTTTGTCCAAGAAACGCCTCGTGAGGAGAATGACGTGAGCGTCGTGATTGAGGGCGAGGTGGACGATGAAGCGGTGAGAGAAGACACCCCACTACTGAAGCCGGGGGGTGTCGTTCATCGGGGTGGATTCTTGGGGTGGATTCAGAAGTTGGGCAAGTAGGTAATTTGAATCAGGTCACAGGATATCTTGTATCTTATTAATTTTGGCTAATCCGTTGTCTGGGCCGAGTTGACAAGTCTCCTAGCTAGTGATTTGACTACGCACAAACGGAATACGTTAGGTATACAAGAAGGCCCTACAATTTTGCTCCGGCGATGGTGACCAACTTTTCTAGACCCGCCCTGGTCTGCGCATTGATCGCGGCACTCGTGCGCACATGCTTGCCAACAAAGACGTGTGTGTACCCTCCCACGGCAGCCGGCGCGTCCACGTCTACCTCGTGCTCATCCGTGTCGGACGCGGAGGACTTGAACACCCCGACTTCGTAAGTGACCGAACTCTTCCCCAAGTGCGTCACTCTTAAGCCCAGGTCAAGAACATCGGGGAATGACAATGGTGCGAAAAACTGCAAAAGAGGGAAATAGATTGGCAAATGCAGGATCATGAGTCGGCAGGACTGAGTGAGACGGGGATGTTACCTCGCAAAACGACGCGACGACGAGCCCAATCTGGTCTGAACCGGGTTTTGTCGGCGCGAGTCCACAATGGTGGATGAGATACGTGTTGACGATGGCGTCAAAGAGATGGTAGTATACAACGTTGTTGATGTGTGCGTACTGGTCGTTGTCACTCCTTCATGGTCATCGTCGTGAGATTAAATGAGTATATGTAGGACAAGTCAGGACATGGGTATGGGAGTGGAGGGCGAGATTGGGCGAACCAGCGTGTGCGGTAGGAGAGAAAGAAGGGGTAGTCGGAACGACGGCGACGTTTCTTGTCGCTGGTGGCAGACGCTGGCATGGAGAGATGTTCTCACGCTTGAGCTGACGTTGAACTATCGTTATGGACAGATTCTGATGGCAAGTGGATAACGAATGTGTACTGGTCTGAAGGTCATCGCATCTCCATCGATCCCGCCGAGTCTGAGCAGGATAATTCTCCGGGGTTGATCGTTGATCGTCCTGGTCGATCATGGTTGCGAAGAATCCGGTTATCGACCATCTTCATTTGTGGAAGCCTGCCGTGGCTAGCAGCGGGAAATACTGACGGATCGGGCGGGCGCGAACAGGACCACGCTCTATATGAACTACGGGATACGGGTACAAGGGGTGACTCTTGCTCTATCTAGGCGAGGCGCGACTAGATATACTGTACTGCACGTGATGTACATGCCATACAATTTCCTCTCGTCCGACGAGGTGGTCTGTCATATTTTCTGCTTCAGGTTCCCCACTGTAACACGGGCATGTCCCTGTGCCCTCCATTAACCCCTTCCTGGGAAAGTATTAAGACCTTTGTGAGTCTGCTGCCATGAACGAGGTGCGTCCTTCATGGACCGACACTGGCCCAGCCGAGAGTCGGCCATTCAATCTGTAGCTTATAGGGAGATAACCTCTAGGGGATCATTTTCCTTGGTAGAAATGCACTGGCATTCCGTCCACCAGGTTGACAGTTTTATTGGTGTTAACTCTTCCCACTTCCTTTGAACAGTTAGGAACATATATGAAGCATATGATCTTCATTGGCAATTTTGTGCCGGCATCAAGTCCCTCGCTACGGCGGCTGGAGCAACTTCTGATGGTGGTTCACGTCGCAGTTATGAGCGACTTAGGGGCGGAGGCCCTCAACAAGACAACTATCGGACTCTCTAGTGACTTATTAGCACTCTCCCTATTGCTTTACGAATCGTCTTTGCACTTGTGTGAACAGGTATGTTGCACTGTCCTTGCAACGCTGTTATTTCTCCACTGGCTTTCTGTTCGGTCTTTTGCAAACTCCCTTGGTCGGTGTTGACGCCATCGATGGCCGGAAATTGTTCATCGACGATGTCACAACATTTGGCGCACCGAGCGACGATGAATTTATCGCTAGGCTGCATTCTGCCCCGCCTCTCATTGTCTAGGCAATGAGGAGGCTTTCTTTTCGCATGAACCATCGGTTTATGTGACAGCAACTCAGGAACCAAAATGTGTATTTATTCAAGGTTCCGATTGCCCAGTTTAACTGTGTATAGAAACCAGTACATACTATGTTGCATTACTTGGATAGTAAGTGTCGCGATCCTGGAAACTGGTCCGCTCAAACTCCGCACGGCACGCAGAACTATGTAAATCAGGACATCCATGTAGCTCGCGAAGGTATGCGAGATCTGAGATGGTTGCCGTCGGTGTCTACCGAGGTTGTTATGGAATCTTCGTAGCAGGATTGTTACAGTAACTTGAATCGATTAATGTACATAGCTCGAGCAATCAGGAAACTATGTAAGCAGATAAATAAATTTTATGATTCTTACGACTCGCCGAGGCCCAAAACATCCAGCAAGCGTGCAGTCGATCGATCATGCACTAACCTGCAACTTTCTGGCATCATTGACATCTAGAATCAGGCCACTGAAAGCCAACTTGAAAGGAAAAAAAAAACCCCCCATATGGCTGGTAGAGTATGTCCCAAATTTATGTGCCCGAAGGTGCGAGAGTCCAAGCGCCGGGATAAGTTAGAACGAGAGGTAAGTACTTAGGATGTCAGCACTCGAACGATGCGCAGCAAGTCCCACGCGAGAATAATTTCCAGGACCTGAGCAGTTGGTTAAAACTCATCATTCCGACTCGCCTGACAAGCCAAAGATTTCCAGGGTCAACGCACTCTTGACAACCTCTGAGTAAGCCCATCATAGCCTGCGCACCGTTGAGTCGAGTTTAGATTTGGGTGCGAATTCCGTTCGCTGAATTCGGGATCATACTACATCGGCAAGGAAACACATTGGATTAGTTCTTTGAATGCTATCACAGCCCCCCGTTCCCAATTTATCATATCGGTGTTCCCGTCTGCAGGCCTCCCTGCGTTTCTCTCAAATGTTTACTTCAGTAGCGCGTATGCGAGGAATTTGATAAGAAAGGAACCAACATGATCGGGAGGATCATCCGACCACCAGACCATATTTCGTTTGTGCTCTCTTACCACCGGCAGATTGATTGATGTCGTCCTCTTCCTATGCACCAAACGAGGCAGAAAGCACTATCATGGACGAAGTGGCGTGGCTCCAAGGGGCATTCATCAGTAGTCTTCTCTGTGGCGTACAGATCACTCTGTCTGTCATGTCATTCATCGCAGTGCTCAAACAGCGCTTGCGCCGTCGACTGCGGATCACGTTGCTGACATACATCCTGCTCTTGTGCGCGATCATGACGGCCGGTCAAGAGGTCAGCTTGTTGTTCATCCAAATGGGATTCATCGAGGATCGAAACTACCCAGGCGGACCGAACGCGTTCCTCAGTAACCAGTACATGACGCCGATGTCTTTGGCTTCGACGGGCTTGTTCGTTTTTGGAAACTGGATGATGGAGTCGTTAATGGTGAGTCTAGATGATTGGACGTCGCATGTGCGGTCAGCTCTGAGGGTCAAAGGTGTGGCGGTGTCAAGTCGTCTGTAGCACGGGCGAGCGGCCCATATGGTTTGCGGTCATCGTTCCGCTCATTCTATTGATCGCAGAATACGGTGCGTCAATTTTCGAGGTGAACTTGAAGGCAGGCATACTTACATTTAAGTTTTTACTGGACACAGTCACCGGTATTCTATTCCTCTACAGGATGCTGCGGGGTGCAGATACGACGGGTTACACAATCGCGTATTCGAGTCTGTCCATTTTATTAAACGTGACAGTGACGATCGTTATTGCGGGACGACTGTCGCTTTACCGACGGCGGACGGTAAGAGAGTTCGGGCGGGGACATGGATCATGTTACGCCAGCGTGGCTGCCATATTGATCGAATCGGCGTCGCTTTACACTGGATTCCTCATCCTCGTCATTGTGTTTTTTAGCGTTGGCACGGCGACGTCAAATGTCCTCCAGCAAGCGGTCGCGCAAGTCGAGGTAGGTCAACCATGTAACGTGATTGAGAAAACATCGGTCAATAAACACTTTCGGCAGAGCATCACATCCTTATTGATCATATACCGGATCGCGCGAGGGAAGGGATGGAGCGAAGATACGATTGTGTCATCGGTGGACTGGAGGGCGAGCGCAGAGGCACAGAT
>JBBPKB010000399.1:0-13642 GCA_038089035.1 Boletellus dicymbophilus
GTACAAATAGGACTACATAGGTACAAACAGGTGTAAACCCTAGTTTAGTATATAAGGCATGATGCCACCACTAAATGTCCTCCAGTCTTGCTCTCTTTGATATTTCCTCACAAAGGATCTATCTACTAGGCTACTAGGTGCTCTTAACTGAGTTACTTAGGGACTGGTTGGCTAATGGTGTTTACCCCCACCTTCACCCCTTCATGGCAATGGCTAGATTCTGTCATCATCATTCTACATCCCTTGTGGGTTGTTTCAGTGCTGGTGACCAAGTGTGCTCAGCTTAATATAGAAGTGTGTTGGGGTGTATGTATAGATTTAGATGAGGAGGAAATAGAAGAGAAGTGTACAGGAAAGGTAAATAAGGGTATGTACTATGTAATTGGAGGGTTTTATCCTAAGATCATTAGAATCAATGATCCAGCAAGTATCCCAAGAGTAATGACTACAACTATAATGTACCATTTTATAGCAGTACAAATCCAATGCTGTAACAGCTACTGAGGGGGCCAATATCCTGGCTCACATAGATTGCCTCAAAATGCTGTGTAATCACACTGCACTTGCTGGCAAGCTATTTCTGGAAAAGAAATTCAAGGTCTTACTCATCTGATTGCTCTTGCCATCATGGAATAGGTATATTACTACATTCCTAGGCTATCAAAAGGACAAGAATCTGGGAAGCATGTGCTAGCTCACAGTCAAGGAACTCTATGCAGCCTTGGTAGAGGAATACAAGTGCTGAAAAGATCAGGGTACCTCACAGAAGGCTGCCTATATGGCAAAAATGGCTGTGAAACCAAAGAACCAGGCTGATGGGTCTACCAAATCCAAAAAGAGAAAGTGGTGTAGCCACTGTAGCTATACAAATCACATCCTCACTGATTGCTGCTATTGTGATAGGCCCAAATACTTTATTTGTCAGTGCTTAGGGAACTAAAAGAAAGATTGTTTTTATAACCCAAAGAACATGGAGAAGGGATGTGAGACAAAAGGTCCAAAAGCATCTAGCTCTGATCCAAAAAGGGAAAGACAATGGTAAAGACTGTGTGGATGTAGGAAAAGAGGATTCTGATGATGAAAAAGCACTTGTAATTCATGATATTGATACTAATTCAGATGATAATGAGATTGATTTTTCTGCTTACTTGTGGATGGCTGATTCAGGCACAACCTGACATATTTATGCACAGCATGAAGCATTTATTGACTACTCTCCATTACCTATGACTGCCATAAAGGAACTTGGTGACAGGTCTATCACTGCATGAGAACAAGGTACCATTGTTGTCATCAGCTGAATTGAGAGTAGATCATTATGGATTTGCTCACTGAACATGCTGCACATACCTGAAGCATATGAGAATCTACTCTCATTGGTGTGTATAGGAAAAGTCAGTGGATGAACAATTTGTGCACAAAGAAAAATAGAGGTATGTGATAAGGATCATCACATAATTATGTGTGGCAATTGCAGACAAAATTTATACTACCTGAATATTGTGACAGAGATCCCCAAAAGTACAAAGGCAGGTGTCAAAATTAAAACTAAATACACCTGAGAACAGTGGCATTGCTGTCTGGAGCACATAGGTATCACAAGATTAAAACTGTTACAACACCAGTACTATACCTATACAAAATGGTACATTATAGTTGTAATCATTACCCTTGGGACACTTATTAGATCATAGATCCTAATGGCCCTAGACTAAAGCCCTTCTATCACCTAGTATATATACATATTTATTTACCTTTTCTGTATACTTCTCTTCTATTTCCTTCTTATCTAAATCTGTATGCATCCCCAACATACTTCTGTATTATTCTGGGTTCACCTGGTAGTTAGCATATTTAGACCACAGGACTGAAAGAGTGTAGGAAGGAAGTGTAGGAAGGAAGAGCTGACTCTCTCACAGCTGAGGAGTGCAGTGATGAAGGAAATGGAATGGAAGTCAAGTAAAGAGATGTACTTGACAAGCAGGGTTTAAACTTGAGAAAGGATACTTGTGTTCAAGTGT
Source organism: Boletellus dicymbophilus (assembly GCA_038089035.1). Lineage (NCBI taxonomy): Eukaryota > Fungi > Basidiomycota > Agaricomycetes > Boletales > Boletaceae > Boletellus > Boletellus dicymbophilus. The sequence continues at coordinate 2,022 of JBBPKB010000399.1, forward strand.
GAAGACACAAGTCCACAAGGGTGAGTGACTGAGAGAAGATGCAAGTTGAGAGACAAGCAGCTTAATTGAACTCTGACATATAGTTGAGTTTATATACTACATTTAAAGTGGAGTCTAAATGTATAATTAGTCTAAGCTGACTGATAAATGATAAGAGATAAGAGATAATGACTCCTATTGAGTCATAAAGATGAGATATGAGTCACAAAGATAAGGAATGAATCATATCTTAGTAAGAATATGAATCACATGTTCAATTTGATCAATAAGCAATCACTAATCCATGGAATCTGAAAGAACATTAAAGAAAATTCCATGGAATTCAACAAGGACAACACATAGCTTGGTCTGTGCATAAACTACTTAGAGTATAAATAAGGGTTTGCATGTACCATCTACCTTAGCCTAATCCACTTGTATCTTTGTTGGCATTCAGACTTGAGCTACAAGGTATTAAGGAGTAAAGCTACACTTTCCTCCACTTGTCAGTCACACTGCACTTTGTCAGTCTGTCAAACTTGACAAGTCAGAACTATGCATGAGGGGGGGCAGAGCTACTCTGAAGCACTCTGGAGTAGTTGGTTGGATGGGACTTGGCTTCACCTTATATGTTGCACCCTTACAGCAGATCTGGTGTCCTGAATTTCAGAGGGTCAGAGGTCTGGGGAGTAGTCACTCAATGACTGAGGGAGAGAGTGTGTGTTGGACAGGGACTAGGACAGATGCACAGAAGTTTCATCAATATTTGAACTAAGAAAATACAGGACTAAGAACTAGGACTTATATATAAAGGTAGAATCAGAGTATGGAATATGAAACAATTGGAGTATGAGTGTTACCTTGGAGCTGAAACTCCTCAGCAGGCAACAGAGGTCTAAGTGAAACAGAAGGTTGACAGATATAACAGGAGAACATCAGGTATGACATAGAAACAACAGATGTAACAGGGAAATGTCAAATGTAAGGAAAATAACAGGTATGTCAGAGATAAGGAAATCAAAGTGTTTCAGTATTGTAATCTGAAGTGAAGTGAAAATGAAGGGAAGGAAATAAGACTGGAAAGACAAGCAGAAAATATACCAGAATCACCAGAGTTTGACTTGCACTTGGGATATGACATAGTCATAATTGACTTAGTCAGTCATGCTATATTGTTCACACCTCTACTCTCTATCCTGTCAGCTATAGTGGGAGCTGTAAGATTATCCAGCCAGTGTGGTACTTAGGGTCCTGTGCCTAAGGTCATAACATCCATACTGACATCTGGAGACCAGCATGGACACTCTCAAGTGAGGGTACCAGGTGGTACATATCATTTATTGATGATGTGTCTAGACACACAGACATCTGTTATATGAAAGCTAAAAGTGATGCACCTGAGTGGGTCAAACAGCATATCACTAAAATTGAGCAGCAATTTGGCCAGTTACCAAAATTATTAAAGCCAATAATGGATGCAAATATATTAATCATGATCTAATCAAATAGTGGCTTGATAAAGGGATTGAGCTGCAAACTACAGCTCCAAATACACCAGAGCTGAATGGTGTTGCTGAATGACATAATCACACAATATTAGATTTAATGCATACAATGTTATTTGTGAAAAATGTTCTCCAATACTTTTGGCCATAGGCAATGATGCATGCCATCTACATTAGGAATTGGGCATTTACCTGAGCTACTCCTGATGCCATGCCATTCCAAAAATAGTTTGGGAAAAACCCTGACCTGTCTATAATTCAAGAATTTGGTTGTGTGGTGTGAATTCTCAATGAAGATCCACAGAAAAATAAACTATTGCTGTGATCTCACTAACACATGCATATGTTTGTTGGATACAAAGATGGCACAAAAGCAATCATTTACTTACTATGATGAAAATACTTGTGTTATGAAAGTGTCTTGAAGTTATCATTTCTCACTGACTAATACAGTTGAGCAGACAACATCTCCACAAAATATGGAGGAATCTGGGACAACTAATTCAGCATGAGAAAAGAATAAATGAAAATTGGATGAGATTATGCAGTCAGATAATATATGAAGTGTATGCCAAAAGAGTGTACCTATTCCTGATGAGGAACAGCCACTGGGACTAGCTGATTTGGAAGATGATTATGATGATGAAAATTTTGCCTTATCCACTGAAAAATTACTTGAATGAGACTATAAACAGTATCCCATATGGAAAAAGTGAAATAAGCAAGCAAGTGGCAGGAATGCAAGGGAGGTGAGAGGTGGAGGAGGCATTGACAATTGGGGATGGTCACTCAATGTCAGTTTATACTATTGTGGTCATATGGTCACAGTCACACCATGTTTGTTAACTTTTTAGATAAGTTGTTGACTTGTCTTAGGCCTTCAATCCAAGAGGGCAGTATGTCCACTAGCAGCAATTTTTGAAAAGGGTGCTCATCCACAGCTTTTCCATGGATAATCACACAGTGAAGGAGTGCAGTGCTTACCTGCAGTACTTGCTTTTGGGCCAAAGTTTGAGCCTTCAGCCCAAGGAGGGAGGGGGAGACAACTACCTTCATTCACAACTATCAGTCACATTGTTAGTCTTTGTCAGTCTTTTCCAGTTAGACTCTACTCTATCCTTGCTAGCTATGTATAATGGTTGCTGTGTGATTATCCAGCTATGTGATACTAAAGGTCTGAAGAGGAGAGTAAACAGCTACCTTCTTTCATGACTGTCATATGGACTCTATATTTGCTAGCTATACTGATTGCTGTGAGATTATCTAGCAAGTATGGTACTAAAGATCTCATACCTGAAATCATAACACAAAGGATACTGTGAACTTAGTTTTGGACTGTTTTTCCAAGATAGAGTAGAGGGGAGTACTTATCTGTAGCTTTAAATATCTTTAGTGAAACCATAAAACCATTCATTTAATCATCAAAAGAACTTCATAGGTATCATTACATACAATCAGATTTTGAAGTTTCTAAATACTTCTGTCTGAACTACATTCATTGCCTTGGTATCTCCTCTATGTTCTTCATCATTCCCAAACATGATCCTGATGTTTCTTGGGTAAAGTACAATGTGAGAGTGCTACATACAACAGTCCACAAGAGAAAACAGGTGTTGCAAGATTGATTCCAACATGCTTCAGAGTTTGACCTTGAGATTTGTTGATGGTTATTGTATAGGCCAGATGGACATGAAATTGGAATCATCTGAAAAGAACAGGAAAATCTTCTGGGGTCCAAAGTCCAAAGCCAATCCACAGCTTCCAAAACATGGTGATGTTGAGAACCAGCTTCATCCCAGATGATAAGAGAGGTCTGTTGAAGGAGTTTATGAGTGAGATTATCCTTTTTGATGTCACAGGTGCTGTTCTCTATGAATTGGAATGGAAATAGGACTAAAGCTACACTTTCCTCACAATTGTTGGTCCTTGTCAGTCTGACTCACACTTCATTTCTTTATCTCACCAGCTCTAGTGGGAGCTGTAAGATTGTCCAGCCAATATGGTACTTATGAGTCTTGCACTTGAGGTCATAACATAGAGCCTCTCTCTATCTCTGTCTTGCTTTTATCCATCACTTCAACCAGCTATAGTGGTTACTGTATGCCATTGGCTGGAAATAAACAGGATGACTGATAAATAGTGTAGGAATAAAATACATGAAATGAGTGGAAGTAGAATGTATGGAGTTCCATGTCTATAAATAGGATGCACTGGTATGCACAGGTATTGTGTGTGAGAGCAAGCCATGAGGTAGGCATGCAGAATAGACTGCATCCTGTGGTTTAGGACAAGCCCTGAGGGAGAAGCACCATTGGCTAGCAATAGGGCCATGCTTGTGAGGGGCAGCAAAAAAAATGCTGGATACACTAGGGAAATTGGGATTGTCACTGTCCTTGACCACTGTCATAGCTTTTTTGATGTCCATAGCAGCATGTGTAGCACCATCTCAGATTTGGGTTTCAAGATTTTTTTCATAGTTTGGGCATAGGCAAAGTAATCAGAGAGTCTGAGGAATGAGACCATATTTATTTGTGAATCCAACCATTTTTCCAGCTTTATTGCCAAGCAGGAGGCTGATCATATGTCTTGTCAGCTAATGATGGTGTTACAAGCAACATTGCATACCCAAAGTCCCCAATCTCTTCTGTGGACAGCAGGTCTATAAAGTACTGTTCCACTTTTTTCATCTTGGTCCATTCTCTCCAGCAATAGGGGGCAGGGGAGGCCACTTGAAAAACTTGAACACTGCAAGTGTCCATGAAAGCATCTGATGGATTTGTGGCATGGAGTTTAGAGTCAGAGAATGTGTCATATCCTGAGTGCAAGTCCAACTCCTGTAATTCCAGAATATTCTCTGTTTGTATTTCCAATTCTTATTTCATATTTCCTGTTGTTCTTTCACCTCAGACTTATGATATTGAAACCTTTATTTCTGACACCTGACATTCTCCTGTTTCCATCTGTCATTCTGTTGTTCATTCGTCACATCTGACATTCCCTTATTACATCTGTCATCCTTCTTCCTGTCTGTCTATTCCTTTGCAACACCCATACCATTCTGATGTTTCACATTCTTTACTCCGATGTTTCACATTCTATACTCTGACTTCTCCTCCATATATAAGTCTTGTAACTCTCTGTCATATTTCCTTAGTTCAAATATCAACTAAACTTCTTGATCAAACTTCTGCGCACTCTGTCTTAATCCTTGTCTGACTCTCCCTCTCTCCCTTAGTCATTGAGCGACTACTTCTGACCTCTGACCCTCTGAAATTCGGGACACCGGATCTGCTGTAAGGGCACACCACATAAGGTGAAGCCAAGTCCTGTCTGACCAACTACTCTGGAGTTTCAGAGTAGCTCTGCCCTCTTCATGCATAGTTCCAACCCACCCTGAGTTTGACCAGTTTGACAGTATATTTGAACTCACACTTGCATTGGATCCTCTTACCATGGCTACTCGAGTCACCAGGTCTCATATGCAAGCAATCGCGAACCCTCCTGTCTCCCCTCATTTCAACCCTCTGAATACCTTTGGCAGCACTTGCTGAGGTTCTGAGCTGGTAGAACAATTCCACAGCTTTTCTGCTCGTCATTTTCCCACCTCCATCTCTGAAGCACACGACCCCCCATTGTCTCCAACCCCAGGAGCGCACATTGAGGAACTCCATGATGATGAAGAGCCTTGTTTTCCCACCTCCATCTCGGGAGCACGTGACCCCCCATTATCTCTGACCCTGGGAGTGAGCATCAAGTTCTACGATGAGCCTCCTGCTGGACCCTCACCATTCCACACTCCTAGCAGTCGTCAAAACCCCGGAGGTCCAGGCTTCTCTGGGGGAGGACCCCCTAGTGATGGACCCAACTCCCAGGATGACAACCATAGAGAGTCTGAACCCTCTTCTGAGCATGAGGAACATGTCCCCCATGAAACACTCACCAACTTGACTGGAGCTATCTGTGTCCTTACTCATTCCTCTCACAAAAAAGACTCTGAATCCTTGCAACAGACAAAGGTTCAAGAACTGGATCAGTTTGATGGGATGGATCCCCACAAGCTCTAAATTTTCCTGGTCCAATACAAGTTGAATTTCCAGCATTGTCCTAAAGCCTTTGCCTCCAACTGAAACAAGGTCACCTTTGCCCAGTCATATCTTAAGGGTATGGCTCTTGAATGGTTCGAACCAGATCTCCTTCAGATAGAGGACCCTGCGCTTTGCCCACTTTGGATAGATGACTATAGGGAGTTTGTCCTGGAGTTGCAGATAAACTTTGGACCACATGACCCTGTCGGAGATGCAGAGCATCAACTGGATAATTTGGTTATGAAGGATGGCAATCGAATCAACAAGTATGTTGTTGAGTTTAACTGGATTGCATCTCAGGTCCAAGGTTATGGAGATGGTGCTCTTCAGCATCATTTCTACAACAGCCTCCTGGACTGCATAAAGGACGAGATCTCACATGTTGGCAACCTCCTAATCTCCCCAAACTTCACCAACTTGCATACTCCATCGACACTTGCTATTGGGAATGTAAATCTGAGGTTAGCCGTCAGGCGAAGCCTTCCAATAGCACCCCTAAAATGTCCAGAAAACCCTCTGCCTCATCCTCATCTTCCGCAAAAGACTCTGGTGCTTCCAAAGATTTCAAAGCTAAGTCCACAAACACCTCCAACAACTCCAGTGCTTCCACCTCTACTAAGCCAGACTTATCTTCAAAGCTTGGAAAGGATGGTAAACTTATTGTGGCCAAGTGCAAGCACTGATTTGAAAATAAACTCTGCATGTTTTGTGGACAGACAGGACACATCACTAAGGACTGCCCAAAGTCCTCTTCATGGGCAGCTAAGGCGTGCACCTCCAAGACCACCCCTCCAGAAACCAAACTGGAGGCCTCTCCTGAGGCAAAAAAATAGTCTGCAATCTCCAAGACTCTGCACAGACTGGAGGTTGCATTGATCCTTCCCGTGCACCCAAGGAGCTTTGTTTCAATGTGTCTGCTCTTTTAGATCCAAAATTGCTCATGCCTTCTGTTACCTTAGTTTCTTATGATATACCCCCTTTTCCTACATTGATAGATTCTGGTTCCTCCAATTGTTTTATCAATTCATCTTTTGTCAGTAAACATGAACTTTCTACATATTCCATTTCTCCACTTTCACTCCGTTTGTTTGATGGTACTTCCAATTCTACGATTACTCAGGCGATAGATCTTTCTGTTCGATTTTCTTCTGGTGATATCACTCTGACGACATTTTACATCACTTCGCTAGATGGTTCTTGCTCATTAGTTTTAGGACACCACTGGCTTACCTGCTACAATCTGTTGATTGACTGAGCTTTGAGCAGTATCTCATTCCAAACACCACAGCATCCCAGGCCAGCCCCTCTGAGCTCAACTCCTCAGCCTCCAGAATTTGTTCCTCTGGCTGACTCTGCCCCATCTGATACACCATGATTCTCCAACTGCAAGGCTCCACAGATTGCACTTGTCAGCACCCCAGCCTTTGCACTTGCCTGTCATCTCAAAGGCTCAGTACAGTTTTCCCTTTCACTCTGTCCTCAGAAGAGCGAACTCTGTTCCACTTCTGCTAATCCTGACCCAGTTGATCTCTCTGGAGTGCCTCCAGAATACCATAACTTCACTGATGTCTTTAGCAAGAGCAAAGCCTTCAAGCTTGCTCCACATTGCAATTTCAACCTTAAGATCGATCTAGAAGAAGGAGCCTCTCCTCCGATTGGTACAACATACTCTTTGAGCCCCTCTGAATTGGAGTCACTCTGAGCTTTCCTTGATGAACATCTTTCAATGGGCTTCATACACCCTTTCTCTTCCACCCATGCAGCCCCCATGCTCTTTGTCTGCAAGAAGGACAGTTCACTCTGCCTCTGTGTTGACTTCTGCAGCCTCAACAAGATCACGAAGAAGGATCATTATCTGCTTCCATGTATTTCCAACCTGTTGGATACTCCGAGTCGTGCTCACATCTACACCAAACTTGACCTCCAGCATGCCTACCATCTGGTTCACATTGCTGAGGGCGACAAATGGAAGACGTCCTTCTGGACACACTACAGCTCTTATGAATGGCTGGTTATGCCATTTGGTCTCACCAATTCTCCAGCAGCCTTCCAACAGTTCATTAATTCAATCTTCACTGATCTTCTTGACGTCTCTGTTATTGTCTACCTTGATGATATCCTTATTTTCTCTGAGGACTGCGGGAAGCACAAGGAACATGTTCAGGAGGTTCTCCAATGTCTCTGGAAACACGGTCTTTATGCCAAACCTGAGAAGTGCAAATTCCATACTGAGTCTATTGAGTATCTCAGTTACCAGCTCTCTCCATCTGGTCTCTCTATGTCGCCAGAAAAGGTGAAGGCCATTCTTGACTGGCCAGAACCCAGGAGAGTCTGAGATATTCAATCCTTTCTTGGCTTCACTAACTTCTACTGCTGGTTTATTGCCGATTACTCCAGACTGGTCATCCCACTCACTCGTCTCACTTGCAAGGGTACCCCATGGAAGTTCGACAATGCTTGCCATTTGGCTTTGCAATGCCTCAAGGAAGCCTTCACTTCTGCTCCCATCCTTACTCACTGGGTGCCTGACTCCCCTCTCATTGTTGAGACTGATGCTTCTGATTATGCCATTGCCAGTATCCTCTCTATCTGTTGTCTGGATGACAAAATTCGCCCCATCACTTTCTATCCCCACACCCTCTCTGCTCCAGAACTTAACTACAATACCCACAATAAGGAATTGCTCACTATTCATGAGTCCTTCTGGGCTTGGCAACATTACCTTGAAGGTTCTGGTACTCTGATCGATGTGGTGACTGACTATAAGAACCTGGAATACTTCTCTACCAGTAAACTCCTCACCTAGCATCAAGCCTGGTGGTCGGAATTTCTCTCTCAGTTCAATATGGTCATTTGTTTTCGTCCTGGATGCCTGGGTACGAAATCCAACTCTCTCACTAGATGCTGGGATGTCTATCCCAAAGAGGGGGATAGGGACTATGCTCAGGTCAATCCTCAGAATTTCTGCCCCATTTTTACACAAGAACAGCTCACTTCATCCCTCAGGGTAACCAGTCTCGCAACTCCAGTTCTCTGGGCTAGTACATTGTTTGACATCAAGTCCCTGCATAACAACATCCTGTCCGCTCTCCCCTCTGATCCTTTAGCCTCTATCCACTTGTCCACTTCTGTTCCCCCTGACTCTTGCTGGTCTGTTGATCTGAAGGCTTTTTATGCTTAGATGATCACATATATGTCCCTGACACCAACAATCTTCACCTAAGAGTCCTACAGTACAAGCATGACCATCCGCTCTCTGGACATTTTGGACAAAATTGGACCCTGGAGCTGATATGCCAAGAATATACCTGGCTGGGTATCCAGACTTTTGTAAAAGAATATGTCTCTTCCTGTACCTCCTGTGCCCGCACCAAGGTCCCTCAACATAAGCTCTATGGTCTCCTGAAGCAACTCCCCATTCCTGAGAAGCCTTGGAACTCCATCTCTATGGATTTTATTGAGCAGCTCCCTGCTTCTTCTGGTCATACTGCAATCCTAGTTGTTGTAGATCGCTTGTCTAAGCAGTGCATCTTCATTCCAACCAATGACAAGGTAACCTCTCCGGAGTTAGCTAAACTCTTCCTTCTACATGCCTTTTTGAAGCATGGAGTCCCCTCACACATTACTTCAGATCAAGGCTCGGAATTTGTATCCCATTTCTTCCACTCTCTGGGCAAGGCTCTCGACATCTGACTCCACTTCACCTCTGGATGTCATCCCGAGGGCAATGGCCAAACTGAGCACATGAACCAGACCCTGGAACAGTATCTTCAGATTTATTGCAACTACCAACAGGACAATTGGTTGGAACTCCTGCCCCTTGCAGAATTTGCTTATAACAATGCTCTGAATTCTACTACAGGTGTCTCTCCGTTCTTTGCTAATAAAGGTTACCATCCCAACCTCGCCATCTATCCTGAGTGAGATCTTACCTCTGCCTAAGCTTGAGAATACTCTGTCAACCTCGACTCCCTCCATGTTTTTCTTCATGATGAAATAGCTGCTGCACAGCAACACTACCAAGGACCTGCTGACACCAAACAGACTCCTGCACCAGACTTCAAGGTTGGTGATCAGGTTTTTATCAAGGCTAAGTACTTCCACTCTACACGCCTGTCTAAAAAACTCTCCAAGAAGAACTTAGGTCCCTACACCATTATTATGCAAGCTGGCAGCCTTTCCTTCATACTCCGACTTCTGGAAAATATGAAGTCCATACATCCAGTCTTCCATGCTTCCCAGTTAGAACCCACTGTATCCAACACGATCCTGAACTGCATTCAGTCACCTCCACCTCCTGTTGAAGTTGATGGCGAACCCGAGTATGAGATCTCTGAGATCTTGGACTCAAAGATAGATTGGCAACAAAGAAATTGCAAATTATTGTATCTTGTGTATTGGTCTGATTATGAGGGTATTGACAAAGAGACATCCTGGCTATTAGCCACAAAACTTGGCCATGCATCAGAACTCATTGAGGAGTTTCATCTTCGCTATCCCACCAAACCCGGTCCAATTTCTGCTTAACTCCATGTTATTCCAAATTTGATACTTTAGTTACAGGAAGGCAAGGACTACACTATATCACCTTCCACGTCTCCTACTCCTTCCTCTCCAGCCACTTCCTCCACCAAATCCTCCATTTCCCTCGCCAACTCCGAACTTTCCCCATCCCACTCCTTGTCCTCTTTGTCCTCCTCTTCCCGATACACCTCCATCACCTTCAACTCCACCAGCTGCCTCAGCAGCCAGTTTGTGACATGCAGCTGATGCTGCAGGGCACTCCCCATCCAGAGGATGACCTGGGTGATTTCTCTGTCTGCCCTCATTGCCTCTTTCTCTTTCTCTTCCTTTTCCTCTGTCTCATCTTGCCATGTCTTTTTCTGAGTCAGCACTGGCTCGGCCTCCTCATCCTTCCACTTCTGTTTCTGCTCCTTTCTCGTCTTTCCAGGCTGCTCACACCTTGCCTTCTGCTCCTGACACTCCACACACAAGGTCGACCACCTGGTCTCCGGCATGCAGTCCAGGCCCTGCATCTCACACTGGCAGCAAGTCAGTAGCCCCTCTGCTCACACTTTCCCCTTCCCGGTGCTCAGCCCAGCACTCCCTGGCCCCAGCTGCCTTTCCGCCTCTGCTTCCTCACCATGTCCCTGCACTGCTGCCATGTTCTCTGCTCTTTTCCTCATGTCCTCCTCTGTGGCCCTTCTCATGGCTTCCTCCACAGCCCTTCTCGCAGCCTCCTCGGCCCTCCACCTCACCTCCTCCAATTGTCACTGCTCCTCTTCTCTCTTTGCTCTCACACATCATCTCTGCTTGTCAGCCTTCATGTTCTAGAGGTCATTGTCATTGGCATAGTTTTCCATGAGACACTCGTCATCTCACTCTGTGATATCAGTGATGTTGGACATGGTGGTTGTAGTTGGGGTTGAAGAAGCATTTCTGCTTGAGCCCAGCCTTTTATCCCTACAGATATTTTTCTAACTCCACTTGGATAAATGAAGTCCCATGATATGCATCTTCAGCCTTCAGGGGTTCAGGCCTAAGAGGGGGATACTGTCATATCCTGAGCACAAGTCCAACTCCTGTAATTCCAGAATATTCTCTGTTCATATTTCCAATTCTTATTTCATATTTCCTGTTGTTCTTTTACCTCAGACTTATGATATTGAAACCTTTATTTCTGACATCTGATATTCTCCTGTTTCCATCTGTCATTCTGTCATTCATTTGTCACATCTGACGTTTCCTTATTACATCTGTCATCCTTCTGTCTGTCTGTCTATTCCTTTGCAACACCCATACCATTCTGATGTTTCACATTCTATACTCCGACTTCTCCTCCATATATAAGTCTTGTAACTCTCTGTCATATTTCCTTAGTTTGAATATCAACTAAACTTCTTGATCAAACTTCTGTGCACTCTGTGTTACAACACCAGTACTATACTTATACAAAATGGTACATTATAGCTGTAGTCACTATCCTTGGAACACTTACTGGATCATTGATCCTAATGATCCCAGGTTAAAACCCTCTAATTACCTAACACAT
>JBBPKB010000400.1:0-13640 GCA_038089035.1 Boletellus dicymbophilus
GAGCGTCATGGTCGGCCTCTGGCTGATCGAGGCGTGAACATGACGTGTGTGCCTTTCTTTCTTTCTTCTTTGTTGTGCTACGTAGGTCAATTAATGACTCACGGTTTTCTTTTGGTATGCGCGAATGTACTGTGTACTTATACTGTATACGAGCATTGCGCATAGTTCCCCTACATCCCATTTCTATCCTCGTTTCGCAATCTCTGTCTCCCTTATCTTGCATAAATTCGTTTCCATTCATCAATCATCGGCCAGACACACTGCTCGTAGACTTTTTTCGTTCAGCTACATATGTGCTTTTTTTTTGGCATACAGTCGCGTTGGGATCATAATTCGGATGTTTTATATAATCTATATTCAATGCATACATGTTGTGCTGCTGCTTTGCTCGGGTAAAGTATTTACCGGTTTTTTTTTTGGTGCTTGGACGATCCTAAAGATCAATGAATATGAACGAAGGTTTGATGTTGTATCTAACACGACTCCCACACTTGCTCGCCATTGGCGCGATCGATAACTTGACATTGGTTATGGTACAGTTAGTATAGTGAGTGTAGTTGAAGAGAAGGAAATCCGTTCGTGGTTAAAAAGAAAAAAAAATCACATTTTCTTGCTTTTACTGCGAACACCCTTGGTACCGAGTGCCCTGTTTGATGGGGGGACCTTTCCCGAGGAGGGCTCCTCACCACCCACAACTTTCTGCTCGTCCTCCTCCGCTACTTCGTTATCGTGCTTTGATGACGGCGGAGCGCTTGCCAACACCGACTTGGGTGCGCCAAACGCGGATATTGATGTGGTAGGACCCGATGTTGACGTGCCGAAGCCGAACAAGGATGTCGGAGTGGCGGATGTCGAGGTGGTTGACGTCCCAGTCCGACCACCGAACACAGATGACGAAGCGAATGCTGAGGCGACGGGCACGGATGTTGGGTCTCTGGCAGGCAACCTGGGCATGTTGGTCGCGGGTGAGCTAGTAGATGGTGACGTCGGGCAGTCAGTTGGCACGGGCATCAGATCGAGATCGGAAATCGCGGTCGAGGGAATCGGCACCGTGGCCACAGACACGGACGTGGGTAATGACGGAAGCGATTGACGTTCCCTCAAAATCCTCGAATGGATCCCAACGATCACATCCACGCCGTGTGCAAGCTCCTTTTGAGCGATGCGCTGTGCGAGCGCGGGGAAGCCTGCGACGACAGGAGGAGACGCGATGTGCGCATACAATACATTCAGCTCCATCTCTAGCAGTTCCGGATACCTATACCGTTCATACATTAAGCTTGGCTCAAGGCGGGCTGCAGCGCCGAGACGGGAGACGCACTTTGAGACAATGCTTAAGGAGAGCTCTTTCAGGATGTTGTGTTCCGAGAGGCTGTTTTGTATGTGGGCCAGGGCTTCATCACGGAGGTGATCCAGCCCAACCTAAGTGTGCGCAAATTTTTAGTTGGCTTTTAGGCTCATCCTATCGCTCGATTGTTCGAAAGTGGTGCTGACCTTGCAGGCAAGACGATACATCGACTTTGCAGAACACTTGGGCTCATCCAAAGAGCTCGTCGAAGATGCGTGGGGCCGACTTGCAGGCACCACAGAACTAAGGGGCAAGAAACTGAACTTGCCTGTATACAGATAGTTCAGGAGGATATACCACCTACGTCCACCCACGTTTCAGCCCATGATAGATCAATAATAATCGAAATAGCCCACGTTTGGAAAGCGGTGTCTTTGACTAGTACGTGGCGACTGCCCAATGCCCGCAAGCGCACGGCCGCGCCGCGATTGACCATCGCAGCATTCCCCGCAGACTCATGAACTGCCGTCTCGCTGCTCGCTACCGATCTGGCGCCATTCACGTTCGCGATAGACAGTTCTTCCATCCTCGGATGCTCTGGACTCATGACAAACATGTCAGAGCTCACGGATTCAGACCCGTCCTCGGATAACCTGTTTGCGAATGAGTTATGTGCAAACAATCAGCTGAATATAGTGGACACAAACTCCTCCTCGTCCTTTGGCTGGCCCACACCATTTTGTTTAGAGGGGGTTGATACCGACTTATCCTTCCGCCGTGAGATGGAATTGTTTCCGATAAGAATCGACAGCTCCTCTCCCTCCTCCTCGTCAAGGTCGCTGTCGCTCGCATATCCATATTCGTCAACGCCAACGTCACCGGGAATGTCACCGTCACCCCCAACATCGATCAGCGACGAGTCGGAAGGATTTACATCCGAGCTTAACACTGTAAGGCCATTTCACGCTCCGCCTGCCTTTAAGCAGTAAAAAGAAACCAACGCACAGTCCAAGAAGTATTTGGAACTCTTTGCCAAAAGAACGCTGTTGGCGCACAGCACACGAGGCTTCACGACTCGACCGACTCCCGACACCGAAGATCTCGATCTTGCTGAAAAGAGATGGAACTGGGTGTTGACGAGCTCCTCCCCGAGGAGAGACTTTCTGAGAAACTCTTCTATTCGCTCTTGCTTGCTAGAATCCGCGAGTGCCATTATTCGGGCGTTGTTGGGGGGAAAACGTCCCCTGGGGTGGTTGCTGTGTGTTATCTTTTAAAACACGACTGCCTCATGTTTGGGCAAGGGCATACAAAAAAAGAGATGCTGTATAAATTGTCACATACGTGCTGTGCAGCGCTCACTTTGAAACTCAGAAAGGAGGCGTTTAATTCGAGAAGAATCCGCAAGGATCTGCGGCACTTCCAAGAATAAGGTCAAATGTTGCAGGGACCATATTGCAGGTCGGGTGTAAGATTTGGCGCCAGGAAGTCGGGCTTAAGTCGACATGCCCAGTAAACAAAGTTTGGCGGTGGGCAAGACGACAGTCTCCGAGGACCATGGCAGATTGAAGCGTTCGGTGTCCGTTCATCTTCGCGATGGTGGTGGGTGGCATGCGAGCAACTACTTGCTCCTTTGCTTGCTGCAGTTCGCCGAGTAAAAACCCCCACTGAGTGCACGTAGTTTTATCCCTCCTGGGTGCAATGATACTGACCTTATTGCAAAGAGCTTGTGACGGCGTCAGCCGCAGGGGAAAGCTACATCATTTGTAGTGCTAAAGGAGCAGTTCATGACTTACAATGCAAAAGCATTGGAGTGCTGCCGGAATAACTTGGCAGTACAAGTGTCGGAGTACTTGTTTTCAGCCACCGTCAAAGTTGAAGCGACCGAGTCACGAATCACAAATTTGCTTGAACGCTTTGACTTAAAAACAGCACAAAATGGAGACCCCCGCGGAGAGGAACCCCAAGATCTGGGGCTGGGTCTATGGCGAAGATACAAACTACGTATTCGATGTTCCCGAAAGCCAAGTCACGAATACTGTCGAAGAACTCAAACAGTCACTGTTGTCGAAGAAAATTCGCCTTCGCAATGCAGATAGAGAGAATGTCAATCTATACTTGATCACCCTTCCAGATGATCCTGATGCCGGCGACGAGATTCTCAGACGGTTTACGTTAGAGGACTCGTCTCCCCTCGGTCCATCAGAGAAGCTATCCAGCCTGAATCTATCAAGCAACAGCATCATTATTATTGACTGTCCACAAAGTAGATTTGTGCTATACTGTTTTCTGCTCTTCTAATCACAAACTTGCAGCCGAAATCTGGTGTTGGCTCTATCCTCACGACAATGGACTCTTTGAGGTGGACATTTCAAACGCAAAGACTGTCGCAAACATTAAAAAGCACTTAAAAGAAGACAATACATTTCGGAATATGGATTTCGATCTTTACTTGACCACCCTTCCTGATCGACGCCAAGGTCACCTGAATTCGGTGCTCAAGCGATGGTCGTTTGAGAACAAAATATCCCTTGATCCACTACAAAAGATTTCCGAGTTGAATCTATCGAGGTCTAGTCTTATCGTCGTCCATTCACCAGTTCATGGTGCGCGTTTGAATGGCATTTATTGGCCTTTTTGAAGATGGTCTTATTGTTTCAGACACGACCGAAATGACCCTCAATTGCTGGGTGCGCGGTGAGGACGCATCACGAATGTTCAACATCGGGATTGCAAGAAATCAAATCGTTTTGGCCCTTGAATATTCCATCATCGATAAAAAATTGAACGAGTTTCGTGAACTACGCGATGAAGATGTTCGTCTTTACAAAGTTTGCATCCCATACAGCGAAGATCTCTGTTATGATGGCTTTGAGGCTTTGAACCTCGAACAGCATCTTGATCCGTCAAGCCATCTATTCCAGGTCTTCCCGCACCCACCCCCTGAAATGCACCTGAACATTGTCATTGACGGACCTTTTTACCGTACGTCTCATCACTTTTGCATGGGATCCACTCTCGAGATTCTTTCAGCGGACCGACGGGCATTTGTCAAACATTACAGGTCAAATCCTCCACTGTGGCCTTGCTTCGTACCTTCTTACTTCTCTGAGGACCTTCACATACTCGCACAAAATACCTCCTTCAATCTGCCTCGAACAACAATTCCACATCAACTGCTTCATGATGTATTTAAGCAGTTTCCTGATAACTGTGACACGCACGAGATAACGGCCGCTGATGATTCTCTCTCCGAGGAGCTACGCCTCGCGTTGATGGGAGATTATCCAGACGAATCGATGCGAGGTGAAACAATTCGTCGAGTGTTTTCAGAGTCGGGTCTTAGTTCCAACATGGCGAACAACCAGGTTACATATCTTCACGGACATTGTTACATCATCGTGGAATCGGAGTCCTGTAATAATGCAATGTTGCGCTATTTTGAGGCAACAGAAGAATATGCAATCAAAATGCGTCATTTAACCCTGCCGTGTATCATCCTCATTCTGACTGGTACGCTTGGTCTTTGTCTTTCGAGAAACTAAACAAATGTTTTCAACTAGAACCGTGCATTATTTTTGCCGGAGCGGCATGGAATTTTCATCCGGTAATCGAACCCCTCGTTTCTGAACTCCGGATGGATTACCACCCTATGGATACTAGTATGCGAACGAAGGCAGCGCGTCACCTCGGGGCGTTCAAAAAAGCCGTTCTTTTCCTCGAGAAATACTATCAAGACCTCTCGATAGGTGGCCCTCTCGAGTCCACCACTATTGCCCATCCCCACGCGTTTTCGTATTGCATTCCTTTGCGAAAATTCAAAAACGTGATACAGCCGTTCCCAAACAAGCTCGTCTTTTTTGGCGTCCTTGCCGACGATTCGGAGCAACCAGTCTGTATTAAATTCGCCTCCCAATACTCCAGCGAGGTGCACAGGTTGTGTGCGTTGCTCGGATGTGCACCGACGCTCTATGCTTTGGAAAAGCTCGGCGGCGAGTGGTTCATGGTCGTCATGGACAAACTGCCCCAAGACCAATATCGTTCTCTTCATGTAACTCCGCAGAACGACTCCCTCGTCGACAATATTCGTGACGTCCTCGAGCGACTACACAAAGCAAACTATGTTCACGGCGACATACGTGACATCAACATCTTGGTGTCCGAGTCGGACAACACGAAGTTCATGTTGATAGACTTCGATTGGGCAGGGAAGGCTGGCGAGGCACGATATCCGGAACGTATAAATAGAGGGGAGGGGCTTTGGCGGCCGGAAGGTGCAGTGAGCGGGGCACTCATCACGGCCGACCACGACATCGATATGCTGAACCACATTTTGACCGGCAATAAGTACTAAATTGCTAATACACTGTAATAGATTAAATTGTTGTCCTACTTATAACTTATGCCCATGCTAATCGCGTCCGCCGACTCCGAGGCCTGGTGTAGGATGCATGACCTGCTTAATATATAATCAGATTAAAGCCTCCATAAACTATGCCTACTCTTGGCAGGTAATACTTTTGCAGCTCCGGTTGAGTTGGCGACATGCACTCCGCAGGTAACTTACTGTAAGTTCAGTCGACTCCATCTTCCTTGTTGTATTAACCTCTGGCGCATCATAGTATTTTCCGCTACTGTGACGCGTTGAGCGGATACTGCAGGCGAGCTCATTTTTTTTGCCGCAATGTTAGAGTAGCAACTCTGCACCAGAATTTTACACCTACAGGAAGTGTACCTGAAAACCTGACGTGCGCGGTTCAGGTACACAACCGGGTACATACTCAGAGTCACAACTGTTGATCGAACACAATGGTGGTACGCCGAAACACATTTAAAATTTTCAACCCGCACATAGGTACCAAGTTGACGTTGATGTTTTTGGATATACGAACTGCACAGGTACTGACTCGGATCGGGAAACCTGTGGAGCGTACTTAATTCAGGTAATAGGAGACGAAAGCCAAGCAAACGCGACGAAGCGTGTTGCGCCACAGGAATGGCTATCGAGGACGGCTTCGAGCTGTGCCGTATGATATAAAACTGAATATTTTCAAGCCACGGTGGACATATTCGTCGACGAGATCAAGAATGCGTCTCTGTAGGTGACTTCTTCGGACACCGAGCGTCGAACGTGGACGAGGAAGTTTATCGGTCGTGGGCGCCGATCAATCTCTCGTTAGCCGAGCGGTACCTGTGGACGGACACTCTTCTGATTTCTTCCTTGGAAAAAGGTGCATATCGAGCACGCTTCCTGACGTGAACATAGCCCCATTATCAGTTTTCGAGCGTTTTGCGACTACTTGCCACAACAGAGAATTACTGTAAGATGTACCGAACAAGCAAGGCTGATAGAGCTCAATCACAGAAACATGTTACAGCTCGATCACAGGCAAGCTGCTCTCAACAACGTCATTACCGTGACACAAATGCGCACACTATGAAGTTGGTCCGTTGCTGAGCCCGGTATGTAACGTAATTCCCTTCTTTATCCATGTCTTAATTCCCTGAGTACAGACCTCCAATAGTATTTAACGAGTTATCAACCCATGAAGTACATCCCTGCCCTTCTCTGCAGGTTCTCATTTTTTATCGTCTTTTCTATTTTATGGATTCCGCATTGCAACAGGCTGTCGCCAGTCTTCTTTTGAATAATTACACAACGCGTATGATTCAAGAGTGTTTCTTTGACGGCCCCCATCAACTAACGCAGGATTCACTAGTTGTGATGCTCACTGCAGTTGGGTATGATTATAGGAAGTATCGAGAAGTTGTGTTTGTCTCTCTTGTACTGATGAATTTTTCACAATTAGTTCTCACATTTCCAAGCGAGGTATTATGCATCCTGCTCACAAGATTGGTACACTTACTCAGAACTTCTACTGGCAATCAATTCTCGTAGATGGGGTATATTTGGGTCAGTGGGTGGTATTCTTTAGCCGACCCACTTAATTCTTATGGTCGCAGAACAAGCCCTGGACGTGGGTTTCCACCTTGTTCCTCCTAGTGCGTATCCGTACCCCGTCCACACTCCCATGATTGATTCGATTGTTACGACATGGGATATGTAACTTTTAGGTTCGTTATTTCGGGCTGTGTACTATCGCGTGAGCCTGTGCCTGGTGATGCTTACAGTACGTACCTAATCGTTTCGTAGCATTTTTGCCATTTGTGCGTTCAGACCTAGCTGCGTAAGTTTGCTATTTAGCTGACCTAATTTATCAACTCAAGTGGGAAGCTCATTCCTTCCTGGCCCTGTAACGGTGATTTTCTACTTCACAACGGATGACTGACAAAGACGCTGATACCTATAACTGCCTGTAGATGTGAGTATCCGCGCATTATATTTCACCGACGGGTTCGATCATTTCATTATGTTCAAATTAACAGCTGTGAGCATAGTTATTCCATACTTCTGATTTCCATTTTGACCAAAACAAACTTTCAAGGCAACGTACTTGATGTCATTGGAGCATGGACGACCTTGATCTTTATTGGTGCGGCAGATTGTGAGATCCGTATCCACTTCCAGTGATATCGATATATAACGGAAGATGCAGTGGTAATGATCCTACGTGTCTGGGCGTTGTACAATCAGTCGAGGATTATCCTCGGCATCCTCCTCCTGTTCTACGCCGCGGAAGTCATTCCCTATCTGATTGTTTGTATCATTTCCAGCAAACAAACCATGTCAATGTCTTTGGGTGTGTAACATAAATCACTGTTCTATGATTCGAGCTAAGCACCCCCGAATCACATAGAGGTTGTTGCTCAGTTGCTCGATTATTCCTACTGTGTGGCGCTGTTCGGTGCCCCACGTTTGGGGGAGTTCATAGACGCCGCACAGGTCACTCTGGGTGGACTAATGTGTCTACTCGTCGTTATCCAATTCATCAGACAATCATTCCAGATGTACAAGGCGACCAAGCAATTCCAGCCCAGTCGTTATCTGAGTCTTTTTGCACAAGAGGGGATGTTTTACTTCTTTGCGTACGTCCCTTTTGTCACTACGTTCATCGGGGGGCTCACGTCGAACAATAGCATCCTAACATACGCGCTCATCAACATATTGTTTTACGCGAACGACGTTCCGTCGTCGGATCAAGGATCTATAGTACTAATTACCGCCATCGAATACGTACCTGCGTTCACAGTCGCCCCTCGACTGATTCTGAGCTTGCGGGCGCTGTACGCGCGCGATGCCCGTGGTCGGAAAGGAGGAGGGGATATCGACACGGCGTTCGGTCTGGCTTCAGCTACTGGTTCCGTGAGTGTGATCATGTTTGCAGAGGGTCGGCGAAACGAGGGCGAAGTGGACGACGAGGAGATAGAGATGGTAGAAAGGGATCTGCGTGATACTGGTCGTAACGCATGATCAAGGACATACATTCAAGTTTATCGTGCATAGTGTCGTGTTATTTCATATCCTAAGTGTAGTTGAAAGGGGACCTTTCTAATTGTGTTAGTAGTCGTCGAGGATGGTGCCAGCGACAATAGTAGTACTACAGTAATAGTAGTATCAACAAAGAGCATTGTTTGTACTTATATAGTTACGTAGAGAGGTTCGTGACTGTCACAGCTTTCCCTTGTTCGGTATGAGCATCTCAGTCTAAGCCCCAGATCCCAGGATTTCGCCCTGTTCGCCCCTGTCTCCGGGCCGAGCCATACTGCACGCCCTCATGTCATCAGATTTGACACGTTGATGAGTTGAGCTCAGGCTCGAGTTTACCTCCGCACGATATCATCCGTTTGTGTGTGTGTCTGCCTGTTTGTTTGAGTGCACGAGGCGGGCGGACATGCACAGGAACACTGGGCCTGATTGACATATGTAGACACGCACAGAGATGGGTAAACACACAGATCAGCAGATGTGCACAGAGACGGGAAGACACAGACAGACGCGGACATGCATTGCGGGCGGACGGGCGGGCAGAAGGATAGGCAAGCACAGACCGGTACAGACGGGCGCAGACATGCGTAAAGACGGACAGACGGACGGGCCGCGCGCGTAGAGACAGGAGGACAGCGCTGCTAAAAACAGTCAAATGTGGACACGCATAGACCCGGAGATGGGCGGACACCGTGACAGACGGACGTGGACACACGTAGAAATTGACTGACTGGGACTCCACATACGCAGACGGATGTGCCAGCGGGTGTGTGCGGGGACTTCTGACTGGCTCACACAGGACGGGCAGACACAATCTACTATAGAAAACTTGGCGGGGTGAAAGTATGAGTAGTAGAAGACGGTTCCTGAGATTGCCAACGTTGTTGGATGCAGTCAAACGACCACATTCAATTTTTTTTTTCGTTCTCTATGGGCAACCCAATCGTCCATTTGCTCAGCTTCATGGTCGTCCTCTGCGAACCTTGAGTTTATTGTGACTGCATTGTGACCATCACAGCGACGCTGCATGAACTTCACGACACTGGACTTGTTTATGCAAAAATGTGGATTGCTAGGTCAGCGGCGTCCGAGAAGATGTATAATACACGCCAGTCTCGCCATCACTGTAAAAGCACCGTCTCCGCTTTCTGAGCTCCGCGGGTCACCCTTTATTTTGGACATCATGTTAAAGAGACAACAAGACATATGCACAGTTCTCTGATCCATTATTTCCTCCCTAAAATCTTCCTCGCCACAAGTATCAAAGATCTGATACTTGTACCTACCATCTGGTTAGCGAGGATGCAGCAGATGGAATAAAACTACCAGCCCGTAGTGTTCGGATTCGGGCGTCTCCGATGCAAGATAGTCAACGTCGTTCTCTGACTTCTAGCATAACTAGTATTAGTGCAGCACTAAACACTGAGAGGACACCTTTTTTTCTCAACGAAACATACTAATTTGACACTACCATCTTTCTGTCTCTCCCATCTGGACTTCTTCCCCCCCTTCTGGCCCCTCGTTCTCCACATCGTGATTGGTGCCCGCAAATATCACCACACTAACACTGGTAACTGATGTTACTAAACCGAACGCAGTGTCAATATCGCTTCCCCATCTTCCTTGAGTATCGCGCGCGTAGAGTTTACGCAAGGTCAAGACGAGTCGAGGTACGAATGTGACCGCAGGTATAAATCCGATCGGTCCGACTAGCATTCCACGCCATCCGTCCGCCCGGGTGTTTGTCGTCCTCGCCAGTATGGCGATAATTTCGAACATCAGAATGCTATTGATAAATAAATCGTGATTAATAGCTTTCGCAGTGCAAAGATTTAAAGAGTGCAAGGGGAAAAAACGAAACAACGAACAAAAGAAAGTATATCATGCCGTCCCTGACAATAATGTTGATATATCGATTCAATTGGAATCGCCTCGTTACTCGGTATATTTGTAACGATCCCATGACAAATTTTCGAGTAACAAGTACGCACACGAGCAAGCTATGAGCTAGCTCGAAAGCGTCTGCAATTCCGAACCAAGTAATCGGACCGGGTTGCTCGATAATGCAAAACGAGAAATCCAGCACTTGAGTAATTTCGGCTAAAACAGTGGACGATCAGCCATGGATTGTCCGCGAGAACAAGCCGTGTCTACATGCCAATATATTCATACTGAGCAACCTCGACACAATAAGTCAAGTAGGCGATGGCTGCGATGACATACGATGCAAGCAAAATGCAGAGAACGAACTTTGATCGAGCATATAATGTCCATGTGCGGAGAATTATCAACACTGCGTTTATCAGCTCGACTCGTCTTATTTGAGTGGACATACGATCTCACTATCTGCGGCACCGATAAAAATCCCGGCATCAAATAGTTCGATAATATAAAGTATACTGCCTAAAAGCGAGTCAGGCCAGGATGTACTTGCAAAAGTTAAAGCAAGCGCTCTCACAACTTCTACTTGGTCAGTTTTGGTTCGTTTGAGTTCTAAGTACATACATCTGTCGGTATCAATTTCGTTGGAATATGTTGTGTCTGCGAAGTTGAATGGATTTTAAAAAAGCACCTTTGCGGAGCCGGGGAGGATAGAGCTCCCGACTTTGATTGTGCTGGGTCAGCCAAACGAGCATCAGATTTCAAAACTCAGAGCGTACTTGACGCATAGATTCTGGAGGGTAAATCAGCAAGCAAAGAACATGCGTCTTATCAGACATGTACGTACGCGAGAGCACAAAGCCCCGAATATCGTGCCTAGAAGATGTCAGAGCAGTCAGGGTACTGTGTCATGATGGACAGGAACAGGGTACACACAAGAACAAACAGCGTAGAAACCCACGTCCAAGGCTTGTTCTAAAGTCACATCGGAACAAGTAAACTAGAAAGTAGACGGTCCGCCAACCCAAACGTATTCAATCTAAAGGAATCGTCTGAGCCAGCAAGAGAAACACATACCAGAGGGACCTACCTCATCCGAAAACTCCAGAACTAAAATCAAGATTCCTAGTAGGTCGTGAAGCACTTCTGAGATAAACGTATTACTCACGGTAATCGTATCCGATTGCAGTGAGAGTCGCGACTGGGTAAGAAGACCGTGAGATGGACTGATAAAAGTATAAACCTATCTGTAAACATACGAGTCGCGTAATCTTCCAGTTGGGTATTTGTGACCGCAGACTGCAGAGTGGAAGACATTAATTTGATCGTAAGGCAAAGGGACTCCTGAAGGCTGAATGGCGTGGATTTGAGAGGGGGGGTTATATAGGGAAACGGCGAACATCCATCATGATGGTCCCCATTATAGTAAGGTAGGTGAATCCATCCAACATCACGTGCTTCAACAGTGCGCCGAAGCAAAAAAAATCCAACTGTAATTGCACAACGTCGATTGACAGAAATTCCATGCATCAAGTGGTGGATAACATGTATTACGAGTTTCTTGTGTCTCTACTTTTCACTTTTTTAAAGAGTTGAAGGACTAATTAGCTTTTTACTATGATTGACTGCCAATATTTTGGCAATTCGGGAAACGTCGTCACCGGCAGAAACTTTGCTTGTTGCTTGCAACCAGTGCCAACTAGGAATAGTCACCTGGTAGTCCTAATCAATACTAGCCTACGCCTCGTGCCTGATCTAATATCATATATCAACATCATGGGGAGCGTCCAGCATCTACAATTCATAGCCGACAAAAAGTGCTAACTGTTCGTCTCCGTTTGGTTAGCGTTATTATTTAAGGGTCTGCGCTCGCTAAAACATCATCGACCAATCAGAGCACTCACTGGCCTATAGAAATGTCGTCAGAAAATAACATCATTTGGTCTGTTTTGCAGATGCAGTGCTACGTTTTCTCACGGACCCCGGGGGCGCCCGAAACTTGTCAACTATTCTGTCCCAGCTCACTGCTTTGGTGGTACGCACGTATCGGAAATCGTGATACTTGTCCTAAGCCCGCATCCCTGGGACTTATACTCGTCAAGTGCGATGGCGCTCGTGTCACTGGTTAGTCATAGGTACAATAAATAACGTCACTTCCACAGCTTCTAGTATCAAACTTCAAATTGGGCGTAGCATACTATCGCCTATCACAAGGTTACATACACCACGACTTTACACAGTCACGAATGTCACCGAATGTCACATATGTGTCATAATTCGAATCGAGTGGATTATCCAGTAGCATAGCATCATGATTAATATGAAGCTTAGCGTGAATATGCATTATCAAACGAGTGAGGAATATGATGGTATAAACTTGATGCATACTACCCAGCCTGAACGGACGGCTGGATTATCCCCGACGGATGTCGAGAAGGGGTTGAATAGGTTCCGTTGAAGAATAAATATGTTGAGGGAAAGACTCTGACTCGAACGTGAGATGTATAGGTGAATCTTGCACAAACAATGGTCCCGCAGCCTGAAAGCTTAGCTCGACGTCAGGTATTTAGCAGTGGCAGTGAAGCCCCAAGCAGCACAGGCCCTAGCGGCACTGATGCTCATGTTGTATTCAAATATGGCAAGTTTGACCGGGAACTTGGAAAGAGATTCTGGTATAATCAAAACGTGCAGTCTACGTTCAGGTAACCACGACAGTTATCCGTCTGATTTAGCAGCGTCCTACTCTCTGGGCGGCTACTTGGGTCAACAATTCGGATGGTATGCGAGGTTCCATAGCCTAAAAGATCCTGTTAACGCATTCATACACACATAGGTTATATGATCATGTCACCGCACTTTGGAATTATGAAGACTAATTGATTTTCAAGGAACACTTTCTCGCATTTAGGTTGTCTACAAAAAACGCAGTAAAAGAGACCTATCTGGTTCCAGTGAGAATTCGAGACATGAAGATGAGACTCCGGGGGGACCAGCGACAGAATGCCATTGTGGTGCCACATCATAAACCCATCATCAGTACTCTGCAGCTTTCCTCACTCCATTTCTTCGTCTTCGTCTTCGTCTCCT
>JBBPKB010000401.1:0-13630 GCA_038089035.1 Boletellus dicymbophilus
AGGATTCCGAGACTCGGCCAATGCCCCATCCCCCGACCCACTTTGAAAGAAATATCGAGGTCTGGAGACAGTTGTAGGCCGCTCCCCTTCTTGCCGAGATCCCAGGCACCACACTGATCCGCAGCTGGCGTGTCACCGAAATATCGCAGATCCTTCTCGTGCTGCTGGACTCGCGCTGTCCGCTCCTCCATCTCCCATCTTCGCTTGCTGCATACTTCAACATCCCCACCTCCTCGCCTCGGCAGAGCGAACCCGGTCCACATTCCAAACGACCTAATGCGCCGCGCATCATCCTTGTTCTAACAAAGGTGGACATTTCGGGTCCTGCACGTACTGCGTCCTGGGTGTCTTTTCTCAACGACAACTATCACGGTGTCCCAGTCATATCGGTCGAGTCGTATATTCAAAAATCATCCCTTGCAGTCGAACAGGGTCCCATGCGACTCGAACCACATTTACCCGGTACTTTCAGGGAAAAGCTAGTCTGTACACTTCGCGATGTACATGAACAACTGCTTCAGCCGCCTCACTGGGTGACCGCCCCTCGAGCCGGGGAATCCGAGGATGATCGCCTCAAGAGGATCGACCAATGGAAACCTAGAGTCAAGACCGTCGTCGATTGGGACACCGCCCTCCGGGCAAAAGGGAAATCAGTTGGCAAAGCCGTAGGCGGCGCTGCAGCACCAATGGGAGAGGATGTGAATCACGGATCAGAAGCAGCAGAGCTTCCCGATGATAGCGAAGAGGAACAAGCAAGCGAGGCCCATGAATGGAAAGAACCCGAGTTTTTGACCGTTGGAGTTATTGGTAATACGGTGTCCTTTGCCATTGACGACTATGTACTTGACCGATTTAACAGGCCAGCCGAATGTAGGAAAGTCATCTCTCTTGAATGCGATATTCGGGACAACACGTGTTCGTGCGTCACGTACTCCTGGAAAGGTATGGTTGTATCACTGTTCTTTTATGGTGCACGTTCGAAGGAGCGGTTTCAGACAAAGCACTTTCAAACCCTCTTCTGGACCTCTGACGTCCGCCTTGTGGACTGTCCAGGGCTAGTGATGCCCTCGTTCGTGCCAATGGATACCCAAGTGTGTGCGCTCTTCTCCGTCTCCAAGTAAGCCGTATGCATTTCCAAGAACAGGTCCTTTCCGGTGTTCTTCCTATCTCTCGGATCTCTGCGGTGCCATTTTGTGTACACCAGCTTGCCCGACTTCTACCGTTGGAGCAGATTCTAGGGCTCGCACATCCTTCGTTGGCCAGTTCGGCTGTGGTTGCATCCCCAGTAGATCATGATACGAATGCGCAATCCAGCAAATCACCCTCGAAGGCCAGGACTTCGTTCAAACATGTACCCACTGTGCCTGAAGATAAGCGCACGTGGAGGCCTGGGCAGCGTCCCCCCGAACAGGTCAAGGTCCAATCGAGTGCAACAAGATGGACAGCGAATGACATCATGACCGCCTACGCAGGGAAGAATGGATGGATTACTGCCAAGGCTGGGCGACCGGACATCCATCGAGCCGGGAACGCAAGTAAGTGACCATCAGCCGGTCGGGCTTGTGCTAACAGTAGGTGTCTGCATAGTATTGAGGTTGGTCGCAGAAGGAAAGATTCCGTGGGGATTCTGGCCTCCCGGCAGTTCGACTTCCGGTGACGACGGCATATGGCTCAGGGATGGAGTGCGACGACAAGCGTGGGACGAGCGGGATGGCGCAGAGAGCAGTGAGGATGAGGACGGCGAGACGAGCGATGAAGAGACCGAGGTTAGCTCGGACGAGGATAAAGTTTTGATTCGTGGGGGGAGGTTTGGTGCGCTGAGTATGGATGACGAGTAGGGTTTGTTAGCACACTCATTAGCGATGCTGAACTCGTGGTTCGGTAGCAAGTCCAGCCGACACAAACGGACGCCCTCCGCGCGAGTGAATGTCCACTCGGACGTCTCGTCCATCTCCATCCCCACCGTCGGGCCACTGCAGACACCAGCCAACTTGACCTCCGCCTCCGATGTGCCTCTCACCGAGGTCCATGCCCACATCAACGACCCGAGTCTCTATGCGACTACCCCGAGTCTCATCAACAGCGCGGAGAAGGAGGCCACGGCTCTCAGAACGCCCGATGCACCTCCCGCCAGCCTGGATGCTGCGACACAAGATGGAACCTTCTTCACGCCTCAGGACGCTATCGTCGCGCAAGTATTCGGCAGGGCAGGCCCAGCTCATGCTGCCCCACCACCCCCCTCGAACGCGCCGCAACCGTCTGTGTCGTTGACGACGTCCGACTCCTTACCTCTCCCTCCGTCAATGCAAACCCCTCTTCCCTCATCGAGCGCACGGACGATCCCTATCCCCACCCTGCCGATCTACGACCCGTTTTCAGGCA
This sequence comes from Boletellus dicymbophilus, assembly GCA_038089035.1. Lineage (NCBI taxonomy): Eukaryota > Fungi > Basidiomycota > Agaricomycetes > Boletales > Boletaceae > Boletellus > Boletellus dicymbophilus. The sequence goes on from JBBPKB010000401.1 coordinate 2,383, forward strand.
CCAAGCTCGGCGAGCGAACGCCCAGGTCGCCCTTCGCGACTGCACAGAGAGAGCTGTCCTTATTTTCGCCCATCACTGCGGTGGACGACCGCAAGCTGTGGTCGAGTCTTGAGCGCATTCTGGAGCTCCAGGCGGAGATCGCTGCGATGCACGCGGACATGGAGGGCGTCGGTGGAAAAGCTTCGGGGAGCAACCATGCTGGTGTGGTGGGTGCGGGTGCGGGCGAAGGAGGCAATGTTGGACCAAGGAAAAGATCGAAGAGGGGGCAAACATTACCGGTCGGCGATGAAGAGCCAGACGAGCACGAACCAGAAGTTGGTGCCGTCGCTGGAGTGGCCGTCTCTGAGATTTCTGCCGACCACTCTGACGGCGAGGATGAGGACGTTGAAGACGAGAACGACGTCTACGGGTATGGAAAAAGGAGACGAGACGAAGAGTTTGCTAGACTTGGGGAGCAGTTTGCACAGCGAAAGGTGGCCATCAGCGGGATCATGAACAAGGTGTGTACGTACCACCAGAGTATGATGATGGCACTCTCATCCGTTCCAACAGCTCGACGACCTTTCGATTGCTCTGAAGACATTTCACGGACTTCCTCCTCCACTCTTCGACCTCCCATCGTCTCCAACTCGAACGGACACCATGTCATCCGCACCGTCAAATGTTTCGGCAACTCCACTTCATGATCAGCCACCGCTCTCGTCTACTTCTCCATTTCACAGTTCGAGCATGACCACTCCTCTCGCACCATCTCTCTCTCTGCCTATTCCGCCAATGTCGACTTTGGCGCCTCCTTTATCCTCGGGTGGTGCAAGCGCCTCACCCGGAGTCGGGTCAATTGTCCCTCCCGTCTTGCCACAGACAATGCCGACGATCATACCTGGGGCCCCGCATGTGGAAAGTCCGGCTGATATGGGTCCTGCACATTCTATTTTCCGAAGGCTGCGATGAGCTGGTGGACGTTGGTCTTTGCTGCCAGTCGAACACACGTAGACAAAAGTAGTATTGGATAAGTATCGTAAAGCATTCCAGTAATGATACATCACACGAATCCTGAGGCGAGTGTGAAATAAATAAGTACGAGAATACGAAATACCAGAAGCCAGTCCAGGGCTTAAATCGACACGCCTAAAGTCTCCAGTGCAGCTTTCAACTCTCTGATAGCATGTTGCCTATCCTCGTAGTCGAGTGCCGAGATGGCGAACTTGCAATGCTTTTGAGCCTTTGAGATGAGTTTTGGTGTCAACTCCATTTCCCGTGGGAGCGGATATGCAGGTATGTGCATAGAATCAATTGCAGACGAGGATATGATTGAAGGCGCGACGGAAGATTGAGGTTGAGACAATGTTGGGACAGGATGAGGCATGTGCGGCGGGGGAGGGGGGACGACAAATGAAGGGCCGCTCATTCTAGGCGAACCAAATGTCACCGAACCGGCGGTGGGTGAGAAGGGTGTAGTTCCGGTGGGTACAAATCCCGGTGGAAGGTCGGAAACTCTTGGGGGCGGTGAGGACAGGTCTTGGGCGGCAAGGAAGGGCGAGGACACAGGCATTTCGGCAGATGAAACTTCGCGTCGCTCGTCGAGGGAGAACCGGACCCTACCTCGACTCCTCTCTGCGTTGAGGGAGCTGTCCTCGATAGGCTCTTCGTCGCTCGCTACGCCTTCCATCTCAGTACTGACCCACGCAGTCCTGGACTTGGTGTCACTAGTCTCAGCATGGTCGTGCCAGCTCATGTTATCCGCGCCAATGCTGTCCACGCCTTCCGGTCCGGCTGTACCCAGGTCAAAGCCAGGCGTGGCAGTGGTGCTCCAGCGTCCGGGGCTGAGCGCTTCATTGTCGTGTTTATCTTGCCCCGGGAGGATCGGGAGACGGTTCGCGCGGGCAATGTCTGCGGAAGGGATGGCGGGTGGTGGAGATTGGCGCTTCGGGGAGCGAGAAGACTTAGTGAGGGGAGATGGCTCGCGAGGGACGGGTCTCGGTGGGGTCGGGGGATGCTGCTCCAACACCAATTGATCCGATGGAGGGGTCAGATCAGGGTCTAGTTGAGACCCTGCAGGGCCTGGGGTGGGGTGTCGGCCTTCGCGGAAGGCTTTGGCGATATCAACCGCTTTCCATTTGGCATACTTCAGCTTGCTCTCTGTCTGTGATGGGGTTGGCTGGGAGTGGACGACGGTGCCAGCGGACAGACCCACCGAATCCGAGACGTCGGCCTTTGGGAACACGCGAAGGACTTCGAAGAAGTTGGCAGCAGCAAGGAACTTTTTCGCAGTCGACCTGACGAATGTATGAGCTGACGGCCTGTACGGTGGAGAAGAGGAGATACTTTGACGCGTGTCCAGCCCTGTCCTCGTCGTCTGCCATCTGGAAGACCTTGAGCGCAAAGTTTTCGACGTAGGCGGCGCTGGCGGGCTCGATGTCGATGGCGTCATTGGGGCCGACCTCCTTCTTGAGGCGTTCGAGAGCATCGAGAAGGTTGCGGAGGAGGTTGCGGGAATTGGGGTCCTTGGCCTTGAGGGATATGCCCAGCTGCGCGGCGTAGTAGGCACCTGCGCGGGGGTCAGAGAGAGACGGGGGAGATCCAGCGCGGAGGGCATACACCAGTACGCGACGACGGGCTCGCGTTCGACGAGTTCTTCTGCGCGCTGGAGATACGGCGCGATGGATTTGAGGCTGGTTGAGAGCGGGGGCAGTCCGAGCGAGTCCATTTGTGTGGTCCGTTGGCTTGTTCTTGTGTCGTTATATATGGCTCTGCCCCGCCCCGATGACGCTGCGGCTGTCCATGAGCGCGACGCGTGGTCGACGCGAGGCCGTCTTTTGTCGCCCGGTGCGTTCGCCTTTGTTCGCCAACAATTGCAGCTGGCACAGGATGGCTATCCTTGCCTCGACGTCGCGGCGTTGTGGGCAACGCGTCTGGACGGGATCGCCATGCCCAGTCTCCTTCCAAATGATCCCCGTCCAGTCTTCGCCGGCCCTGCTTCCTCGCCCTGGCCCACAGCCTACCACTGACAGCACCACCGATCGTCACCAACAACCGCTGATCGACCAACGTCGGCACCCATGCACGAAAATCCGCCGTCCAGACTCGTCCTCCTCCCACCAAACCTGTCCACAATCCCTTCCTCAGCCCTCGTTACGTCCTCCTCGACTTCCTCTTTCATCCTGCCCCCAATCGACAGATCTGGATCCCCTCCCATCCCCTCCGATGTCCCCGCATATCCACCCAGCCAACGCCCCGTTCGCTCTTCCGACCCCGCCCCCACCTGGCTCCCCACGTCGCTCCGCTCAACTTCGTCCATGCGCGGTCTCCTTCTCGCCGAGATGGGCGACTCCATGGTGGAGCTCGACGTCTACGCCCAGCCCGGCGGCTCAGGGTACCGCGTCGGTCAGAGGATCGAGCGCGCCTATCTCACCCCCGGCGGAAGCACCCCCGTCCCAGGCCCTGCCTTCGAGGTGGGCAAGGAAATTTGGCGCGAGGACACTCTGGAGACACCTAGCCGAAGGGGCACCTGGAAGGGCTGGAGAGGCATCGCCAAAGGCAAGACTAAAGCCGGAGATGACGTCGGAAACACTCCTCACGGCGTCGGTCTGTCTGCGAGCGACACCTTGCTGCAGATTTCTGCCCCCACCCACAAGAGCACGTCCGAACTACGTGTCCTCCTCGGCAACTCCACTTTCCGACTGAAACGCAATGCCTCCGTTATTCCGCCCACGTCGTTTTATGCATCCATTAGTGCTGAGGTCTCTAATACCATCGAGAACGATTCCTCCCCAGATGCGCTCGCTCTGGAAAAGGCGAAACCTCGCGCTCGCGTTGAGCTCGACATCGTACTCGAGAGCGAAATTTGCGTTCAAGGCAGCACACTCAAAGGTCACATCACAATCCACGTCCGCAAGAACGCCAACTGGATGCAAAGTCCCCCCGTTCTCCTTTCCAAGGCAAAGGTTCGCGTCGTAGGGTACGAAGCAATCCCATACGGAAACACACGGTGTACATTCTATCAATGTACAGCCCCCTTGTCCCAAGTAGCTCCCGCTTGGGATTCCGTCTTGGCAAGCCCGCCCGACCAAGACGGCTGGGCAGAGGCGAAAGAAGGCATCCACATTTTACCATTCTCGTTGACTCTCCCTGCGGACGGGGCCTGTGGGATTGCCAAGGGCACTCTGAACGTCCATTCTGGCGTAGCGCTCAAGTATTTCGCGATGGCATCACTCAGACTGAAAGACCCAGAGACATCTATGGAATCTGTTACACATTTTTATCGGTCTTGCGAGATCTGGCCTCGCCTGTCATTTGCCACCAAGCTTTCGCCCGCACCACGCCCATTGGTAAGCGAGGCCGCAAAGACCGTATTCATGGGAGGCAGTGGAAAAGTGAGGCTGACCGCAGCAATGCACCGACTTTATTGGGTTGCTGGACAACGGTGTGTGATTCATTTGCGAGTTGTAAACGACTCGAAGAAGACAGTCAAGGGTGCATCCATTACCCTTCTAAGAACGACGACCGTATTCAAGCCACTCGGAGGACGAAAGGGAAACGTCGATACCGATCCAGATGCGTGCGAGACTGTGACGCTGAGAAAGGTGGTCGCCGTGAATGCGCTTGTGATGGGGCAAAGGTGCGCCAAAGGGCACGCGAGTGCAAAAGGCTGGTGGACTGGAGTAAGACCTGGGGATATGGGAGATTTTGTACATCATATCGCCCTCCCAGTGAGTTCACTTTCAGTTGGACCTGGGTCGAGCATTCTGACTGACAAATGATAGCCTGATGCCTTGTCCGTGCCTCGTGTGAGGCTGCTGGAAGTGGAGTACACCCTCACCATCAACGTCACCACAGGTGGACTATCTCTGTCCCCCGACGTCGAAGTCACACTGCCCATCAGAATCGTCAACTTCCTCTCCATTGACCCCCCTCCGACATCCGACATCTCTCACTTACACGGGAGGCTCCGTGCCAAACCTCAGCTTGGGCGCAGCGAGACGTGGTATCGCAAGTGTCGAAGCAACAATGAAGTTGGAGAGACTATACCCGGAATGAAGTACTCCAACACTGATATGACGGTGGTGGCGCAAGAGGGCGAGATAAGATCAAGTATGACCCAAATATCACTCGCCGCAGTCTCCACAAGAGATGAAGGTGGAGACTCGCCGTCTGTCTATCCTTCTGAGTCGATGAGCACCATTACACAACGCTTAAACGTCACCGTGTCCCTAGACGAGATCGATCGTGTTATTGGATCCGATTCGCGGATACATAATTTCGTCACAGAAGCGGGGCAGCTGACAGGATCGGTATCGATGGGATCCCGGATCAGTTTGCGTAGACCTCGTGGACCACGCCTTGCGTCATTGCCAGAGGCGATTACTCGCCTCGTTCCGCAGGAAGAGAGTACGCCACGGTTGCACCTGAAATCGAACATATTGCCAGATCACGCGCAAGAGAAAACAGGCAAGGAAATCGTTCAACCCTTCATCGAGAGACAACCAGATTTGACGAGAGCGTCCTCGATGTTGGTAGCAAGGGGTGCGGACGAGGATTCTCAGAAGGAGCCAAAGAGTAGGTCCGGGCCGGGGCTGCCAACCACTTCTGCTGGATGACAACTTTCTTATGATGCGGGATTTTGGTAGGTTTCTTCGGAGCTAATGGAGCGACGGATCATAGATCATCTGATAGACGTTCATGGGTTTGGGTTGTCTAGAGTACATCAGTTATTGCTACAGACTCGAGAAACAAAGTGTGATAATCCATTGACCAGGAGGCTAGGCACCTAGTACATTTCCAAACTCATGCCATCATTGATTTCATAGTCTCTGAGCGTAATGTGATCCTTGTAAATCGTGTACCTAGAAAAGTGATTGAGAAGACCAGCCTCAGAATGTCGCATAGCTCACCATTTTTTCAACTGAATCTTCCGATAGTCCGTACCTGTCTGTGCAGCAATAAGTCGCTTGAGATCGCCGACTGTGTCGTCGGGGCTGCACTTGACACGAACTGCTCGACGATGAGCACAAAGGGCGGGAAAGCCACGGACGACGACAGACCTTTTCTACCCAAACGATCGTTTGCAATAACCTGGACAAGACAGTGAGCAGAGCAGAGCCACGGCCACGCCAGCTGCAAGCACGTACTTCGATCAACGCCATCGTGGTCTCTGTAGTGGAACTGTGACATGTGACTCAATACAAGTGTCACATGTGACAAACGCGTGATCACGCGCGAGAGCGTGACAAACGCGGAGTGCCCGATTTTATGGCGCTCGCAACGCCAGTCAGAACGGGAACAGCGACAGCGATGACGACAACCGCGTATCGCTTGTATCAGCAACAGCCCATACAACGATCAGGGCTGAATGTAACGGACGACTACGAACGTGAGCGCCATTCCAGACCCTCTGCGACGTACTATCAGTGAACGTTGTTCTAGGATGGTATACCGAGCCTACAGCGAGCAATCGCATGGTACTTTCGCTACGCTCCACAATCCATACGGAGATCAGATGGGCACTGGACAGACTCCACAGGTTGTGTACAAACGACCTGTTCATTCTAAAAAGTCTCCCAGGTCTCACCGACGCGCTGTTTGAATGGCCCGAATGGTATGTCAAGGAAGGTCACCTCGAATCGGAAAAATATTCTTTCTTCTCCTTGTCTCCGGAGACGGATGGAAAGCGCAGGCATGCCATCGAGTCTCTCTTCATCCTTCGTAACTCGGCGACGAACGAACCGAATGCGCTCGAACTTGCCGAATGTCGGAGAACGCAACCCCTGATATTCAACGCGCTCAACAACCTTGATCCAGAGTCGGATGCGAATATCGAATTCATTCTCAACATCATCGAGCTTTTGCAAGCCATCTCTTTTCGTGTCACCCTCCCTTATCCGGACGCCGTAGAGAAAAGTCCGCTGTCGGCCCTGCTTCAGATCGCAGGTCATTCGCCGAATCGCACCCTCATAATTTCTGCTCTCACTGTTCTCGGGCAGTTATTCTCATATCCGTCAAATGTGTCGCGGCTGGAAGCCAATTCCCCAGCCCTTGAAGCATCAATACGATATCTTTTGTTGTTCATGGACAAGCCTCTCGTCGAAGCCTCTCTGAACTACTTATATGCACACCTTTCGCATCCCCCGATGGCAAAGGCATTCCTCCTTCATCCGTCCATGACGAGCACGTTGAGGGTTCTCGTGAGCCTTTTGCTCGTGGAACAGGTGGAAGAGGTAGCCTCTGTGGATATAACTGGAGTGGTGCGCACAGTGTCTGCAAATACGACGTTTTCTGCGCCGGATCACGACCTAACTGACGAGGAGATGGAACGACTGTTACCTATACCAGAACCAACGCGCTGTTATGAATGGCAGGTTTCCTTGTTGTTTGGTGGTTCGTAAATAGGCTTAATTGAATTTGCACAACAGGATGAAAACTATGTTCATTGCGGAACCGGATGGCGAGCTCACGCAAGTCGACTTCTGGAACCTTTACAAGGACGCGTTTACGCCACATATCGAGCATTTTCCCGTGCTTGTGGCGTCGGACGTTATCAAAAATGTCAACGTTGTGTTCCCACAAGCACAGGCTATGGTTCTCCCTGGTCCACCGCAACGATTTGTCGTCCGCGGTGTCAGCCGGAGGAAGAAATCACAAGAAAGCCAACAATTCAAATGCCAGTGGGACAAATCTGAGTGCAACGCAACCCCTTCTTCTAGTGCTGGCGAACTGTGTGATCATCTGATGCAGCATGTCAACGATCTCGAAACAAGTCATCCATCCTGTCTTTGGTGTACTTGTAATGCCGCACGAATGCCTAAATCACATCTGAGACTACACGTTCTCACACATATACCAAGGTCGCAGCCCCCAGCCAGACATCCATCGCAAGATGATAGCATTACTATTGCCGTAGAAGACAGCTATCCGTTGGTGAATCCGACATCACGCCTGCCACCACCACCACGTTCTACATCGATCACGTTTCCTCGTCCAGTGGCTGACCCTCCATCCAGCTCTCTCACGGCGCTGCTAATAATCCGCATTCTCTTTCACACTTCCTTCGTCGCGAGTGATCTAGCACCCAGACCAGATGGCGAGCGATTTGGGTTCCCTGGGGTGGTGGAAGAGGACGACGGAGAGATCGTGAGTGAAAACTATGTAGGTGAGGTGGAAGGGGAGCGGAAAGGGCGCAGGGCATTTGTAGGGGTTAGGAAGATGATGGAAGGCGTCAGGATGAAGGACGAAGCGCTGGCGAATTGGGTCGCAGAGATGGTCGATGCAGGATTCGATGGATTGCTGCAATAATGGATATATTTATGTGAACGTGCAACTGTGCATCCTCGGGTCAGACCTGGGGCTTTATTATGCCTTTGCTGATTTTATAGTACACGATTGACGAGTCTTCAGAACATATCGCAACAAAGAGCGTCTCTGGTGTGTCCCGGAGCTCGTTGGCTAGCGCAGCGAACGCATCACGAACCCTCCGAAAGCCAAAAATAAGTCGGGAAAAATCTGGAAATCCTTGAACGTACCACGACGTGCTCAGGGATTCCGCGAGTGCACACGGCACGACCACACACATTGAAGATGGCTCACCCGCAGTCTGAAATGGCACGATCAGTTGCACAGGCTGGCTCGGAGATGGTACGCACAAGTGACGGTCGAAAGCCTTTGATCGCGCCACGTCCACAATTTGGAAGCTCGACCACATCGACATGCGTCCACTTCTGTGCTATGTATACGCGACCAACGTGGATTCAGCATGTTCCGTTGGTTTGTGGGAGAGATGGCATACCAAGCGTGACATCGTTGAATGTCTGGAAGAGTGCACCGGCAGACCTGGGATATTTGTTAATGAGTTCCGCAAGCCGGGGATGCTGAGAATATCATCGGGGGGTGAGTATATGTAGTTCTCGATGATAAGATGCCTACGGATGGGTGGGCCTGCATATTGTTGGTGTGTGTATCTTGTCGCCGCAACAGGATGACATGAACATTCCGCGCATGTCGTCGTCCTCGAAATCAAGTTCAAATTATTCTGCAACAGTGAAGAAGATCTTCCAGGCATGTCCCTCCAAGTCAAACGCCGAGCTCGTCCTCTAACCAGAGTCCAGGGTCTCAGTCCAGCCCAAATATCGCCCCACGATACCCCACAACAGTTTTGGCGCGCTTTCTTCGCGCTTGACCCAGACCACGACTTCCTGCGCAAGCTGTTGGCTGCTCTACCGAAGGACGAGTGTCTACACACGTACAAGGTCTGTTTCCTGCGTTACGGCGGCATTCACGTATGCTGACTGGTATTGGATGCTGTCCCGATAGTAGTCGGTCTTGAGCTCGCTCTTCGTGACGTGCATTAGTTTTGCAGCCAGGAATGAAGAGGAAACGGCCATTCGACTGCAGGCCATTGACACGTTGTCTGTCATACTACGGTACATACTTGCAAAGAATCTGGCGGGATGGGAGGTCATGGTGGTTTTTGCCGGTGAAATCAATGAAAGCGACAAGGTGTTCATGGTGAATTGCGATCAGTTGTATTTTGAAGCAGCTGAGACATTAATCGAGTTTTCTTTCGTAGGGGTTCGTTGATATGATTGCCCACATTCTCGGGGACGACAAGGCTCCCGGTGAGCCTGACTCCGATGTCTCATTCATGTCGTAGTGCTGACAAACTCGGAAGTCGCCATACGACATTGTGTTCTTCAATTGGCCATCATATTTACAGGCAGCATCAATCAACTGAGCCCTGGCGCATACATTCTCCGGAGAGACCTCTTTCCTTCCTTAGCAAACGCATGTTGATCGCTTCACATGTTCACGCGATTAATTGACTTCTCTGCAGCTCATCAAATCTCCAGAAACCAAGCGTTACACATTCGAGGCAACCCTCCTGCTTTCCTTTCTTGCCAACTTCCATAGGTCAGATGCTGCGAATCTCAATCTGTATCTTCAACATGTCCGGGACACTGATGACGTCGATTTAATGAGGAAGATATGTTGGGCTGCGAATTTTGCCTGTGATGCTGCCGTCAAGTAAGCACCAAGGTTGCTTCAACGATAAAATGTACATATAATCATATTATCTCTGTATTGGCCATTTTCAGAGCTTACCAGGAGATCTCAGATGACTCATTACCTACGTTCGCGAAGACAGTTGGGATGCTGATCACGTCTCTAAGGCCCGATCGTGCATTTTCCTCGCAACCACTTGACCCACCGCGAGAACTCTTCAAAGCTCAGTGAGTGTGCCCGTTCTTTATGTTTTCCAACCCTCGACGACGAACACCACATGCAGGCCGATTGAAGCTAGTGTCTCCCTTCTTCCGCTCTTTGAATTCCTCTTTTTCAATCCACATTTCACGCAAGTTTTTACGGATACAACGCACGCCGACATCGGGGAAACAGCCCCGTCCAGAACTCCACCCCTGTCGTATACTGTCTTATCATTATCCTCGTATTTATTAACACACGGCACGTCTTCCACTTCGCCACGTGCGACGGCGTACGCAAACTTGGCGATGAACATGCTATTAATCATGGCAGAGAACCCAAGAGTGATGGACGTGTTCTGTGGACAGTCTGTGCAACCCATACGGCTTTGTCGTCAGGTATGTTCTTCCACTAAAAGCGTTCCGCGTGTGTCTTATGTGTGTATTTGAATGCAGCGGGTGCCATTTTTGCCCATACCTGCTTCGACACGTCCACCTGTTTGTGCACTGCTTGATTGCTGCGTGCTATGGCTTCGGCATAACCTCCACAAACGCCTCGAAGTGTATACTTACACGTGCGTGTTTTTCAGCGAGTATGTCGGGGAAACTGGATCTCACACCGGCATCGGGGGCAGGACGTGTATCTGGACGTGCTACCGAGTCATCTGGTACTTGCAGAAGGTGCGGGCGCGTATAGGTAGGGGGCATTTCGCTGCCGTGTGTGTTGTCTCAGTTGTGCTACAGACTACGAATGGCTGGAACTTTGGAAAGCAATCATTGCGTTGCTGGGATTCCTAGGCAGCAAGCTGGATCACCTGACTACGATGGGCGGTGTCGAAGATCTTATACGGGAGGTGAGTTACGAGAACAATTGAATTGGCACGAGACTGAAATTAAGTAACCCTAGACACTCCGATTGGTCGATTTCGCGGTGACGAAAGCGGATATCTAAAAAATGAACGGACATCGAGTGACGTGACGTGTGTGACTTCCCCCTTCTTAACGGACAATGTGTGACGATCACCGATTGTCGACGCGTCTTTCGCCTCCATCGCCTC
>JBBPKB010000402.1:0-13595 GCA_038089035.1 Boletellus dicymbophilus
GACCCCTTTTTTTTGGGGGGGATGGACGTTTCACTGACAGCTTGTACTTTTTCCAGGTAAATCCATCTTTCACAACATTCAGAATTTCCTGTGTTTCCAGCTCAGTACGGCGGCGGCGGCGCTGTCGTTGATCACCCTGAGTACGTTCCTCGGATACAGCAACCCGCTCAACGCCATGCAAATCTTGTTTATCAACATTCTTATGGATGGCAAGTGTCTCCCCTTAGTCTCCCTCCCTGAGTTCTCGGTTAACGATTACTTCCTCGGAACAGGACCGCCAAGTCAATCGTTGGGAGTGGACCCAGTGGACGCGGCCGTCATGCGGAAACCACCCCGGAAAAAGAACGAGACGATCATCACCAAACGGTTCCTGTATCGCGTGCTATTCTCGGCGTCCAACATTGCCCTCGGTACTTTATTCGTTTATTATATTGCGTTGGTAGGGGACGAGCAGATGTCACGAAGAGAGCAGACCATGGTGCGCGTTCCTTTCCCTTGTGTGTGTGTGTGCGCTCATACGATCTGTATGGCAAAAAAAAAAACAGACATTTACTTGCTTCGTCTTGCTTGATCTCGTTTCCGCGGTCCAGAATCGCGGTCTCGGGTGCGGACTGTTCCAGAACAGGATGCTGGTGTCGACCGTGTCCATGTCGTTGTTCGTGCTGCTCACGCTGGTCTACGTGCCGTTCATGCAGGTGATATTCCAGACGGAAGCGCTGGCCGGCGGGGATCTGACGATGCTCCTGCTGTTGGCGGGCACGTCCTTTGTCCTGCACGAAGGCCGGAGACGGTACGAGCGGTCGATAGACGGGGATTTGACGTACGGCGTCACGATGGACCAGATTGCATGAAGCCCGAAGTGTTTTTTTTTAAAAAAAAAACCTTTTCGTCACGTTCTATTATACTATATACCTTTTTTTTCTTCATACAGACTATGGTCTACACTGCCGCTGTTCCCAATGGCTAGTTTGTATGTGGTATTTATTTATATAATCCGCGTTCGAGAAAGAGGGGGTATGTATAGACATCATATCATATCTCGCTAAAAAAAAAAAAAAGTATACATGTAAAAAGCATATATCGACAAGAAATGATTGTGGGAGGTTTGGATGAGCGGAAAAAAAAAAAAAAAAAACGCCCAAGTAAGATTAGGCTCTTTCTCTTTCTACGTTCGTGGGAGCCGGACGACGTGAGGGACGAAAGCGGGCGGGATAGCAAGCGAAGGCTGGATGGCGGGGGGCGGCTTGGTGCCTCGGGCGATGAGCGATTGGGCGTAGCATTCGGCTCGTAGTTCCTTTTTTAGAAAGCAGAATATTGTGTTAAGTACGCATGTACAATACACAGTACACTGGCGGAGCGGTTCCGCACTTTTTTTTTTTTAAAAAAAAAAAAACTTACCTCGAAGCTCCAAGCACAAAGACCTCTCGCGGCCGTGATACTCTCATACGAAACATTGCGCAAGGCCGAATCGCTGCCGCTACCTTCTTCGCCTTCGTAACATTCGCCGTCATCGTCGTCGCTCGCTCCTCCATCCACGTCCACGTCGCCGCAGTGGTACAAGTCTGGACTGCTGTCCATGTTCGACGTTACCGGAGCCGAAAACTGTGGGGCCTTCGCGGCGGTCCTGATCACGTGATGATTCCGACCCTGGCCACATCGGCTACTGCGCCGGCTACGCCGGGTGCTCGCGTGCATGCTAACAGCCAGTGTACACGTCGTCGTCGTCGTCGTCGTGATCGCGTGTGCGGTCGAACCGTCGACTTCGTGGATGCTAGCACTAGCACTGGCAGATTTCGACGACACGATGGGGCATGGGCCGCGCGGCCGCATCGGGAGTGGTACGATCGCGCGTAATAAGGGAGCGGTGCCAGGAGTCCACGGTGAGGGATGCGTGCAAGTACTAGTAGCGGTGGTCACGAGAGCAGGCCCGGCGAGTCTGTCAACATAGTCCGGAGGAGAAGGAAGACCGGCGGACGCGTCTTGTTCGTACGCTCCGTTGCATTCCGCGGGGTCCGAGTCGTTGGTTAAAGGAAGGGCCGAGGAAGAGGAGGAGGAAGAGGAAGGAGGAGGAAAAGAAGAAGGAAAAGAAAAGGAAGACACGGTGAATGGGCCTGAGTGGGCGAGGACGCCGCCACCACCACCACCGAAGGGCAGAGCCGGCTGTAGCGCTATGTTTATGCTGCGTTTGGTAGCGTTGCGGTCGACGGAGGTGTCCGCTGGGACGAGCGGGCCTAGCAGCGAAGGCGACAGGAGACGCGAGGGCGACATTTTGAAAAGAGAATGGGGCGGGAGAATGCTCCAAGTGCCGGCCTGCTTCAAATTGTTATATGAGAATGGAGAGGAAAAAGACCGGTCTAAAACGTCCTGCACTGCACGCCGCCAGCCAGGTGGACTTCCGAGGAGACCGGTGGGGTTCGCTTTTTGTTGTGTTCGGCCATCTCGACGCGGCGCATAATGCGACGGGCCTGAGCTCGAGCCGCGTGTTCGGGGAGAACAACAGCTCGCTTTGTTTGTCCACAAAACAATACAACTACATACAATCAGTACTTACTTGTACATTGCTAATTAGTATCCAAGCGAGGTCGATGCCGACAATCAAGTCGCGTACGACACCTGGAAAGCCCACGCGTAGTCGACCTCATCCACTTGACTCTGCGGGACAGCGATCGTCAGCACGCTAGAGTTCTCGTCGACGTCCCACTCCAGTGCCTGCCAAGCCGTGGTGGGCCCAAGCAACCTGACCGTATCACCCTTTCGAATCGGAAGTACAACGCCACCCGCGTCAACGACGGCCAAGCCATCCACAGGTTCGCTGAGCGCGACGATGCAGAACGTTTCGGGCGTGGTCAGGAATCTGTACGATCCTGTAGGGTCCTGTGACGCCTGGTACCAATAATCCTGTAACGCGTGCTTCAGCACCATGCTGTGTTTCACCGGCGCCTCCCAACGTGTGCCCACGTACGGTCGCATAGACGCACTCGCCCGCGTACTTGAGCCATCGCCCGGCCGCGAGCAAGTTTTCTGCCATTGGCTCGATGATGGTCCCTTCTGCGGTCGGACCAACGTTCAGCAGGCTGAAAAGAGAAGAAGAGCAAAAAATGATCATCCGGCGAGGACACGAGGACAGGCCTCACTAGTTTCCGTTCTTGCTCACAACGTCGACCAACTTCTGGATGATAGTGGTGGCGTTGCTGTAGTCCGCCGGATCGGTCGCATTATTGATACCAAAACTAAACGGGTCCAACCCCTCTGTCGTTTCCCATCTTCTCGTCGACAGAGACCCAAACAAGGCGTATTCGGGCGTATCAAAGTCGGGCACAGCACCGCATCCTAGCAAATCACTATTCTCAGGGAACAAACGTCGGAAAAGGGTTCGAGGGCACGAACGGTCGTTCATCGTGACCTGGTACCCGTTCTTCGCAGCATAGTTGTAGAACTGCGCTGCGAACTCTAGCGTGTTGTTCGGACCGCCGATGTCGCACCACTTGGACAAGCGTCAGTCAAGAGTACGCCATCCCGTACTGTCCGTACGCACCATGATCTCGCTCCCATAGTCAACAGCAAGAGACAGCATGTGCGGGTACTGCAGGTCCTGGATGTAATCGGAGATTTCGAGCATGCCCGTGTAGGGTTCGAGCTCCGGGTAGTTGAAGGGATTGCGTGCCAGCCCACCAGGCCACAGTTCAAACCCATATGGTGCGTAGTACGGATTGAACCTTCAGTGGCCCAACGAAACGTCTGTATAGCTTGAACCCTTGATATTTCGAGAAACGAAACTCACCACTCTGGGAGCGAATAATAGGTACCACGGTGGAGATGAGGTTTCTCAGCTTTCGCCGTGTCCATCAACTCCTTGAGAAAGTCGCGATGAGGGTCAAGATGAACACTGCTTCGATGCGTCGTGTTCTTCGTGTCGAACAAGCCATAGCCGTCGTGATGTTTCTGTTTGCCTGCTACGTCAGCAAGGGACGCCGACGGCACCACGCTCCCACGAACGAACCGTCACGAAAACAAAGTATTTTGCTCCGGCTTCATCGATCAGATCTAACCAGGTGCTCGCATTCCAGTTCCTTGCTGTAAAGTTCGCAATAAAGTGGTCGTAAACAACGTCCTTTGAGACAGAAAGGAATGATTCAACTGTAAATCTAATGCATGCTCTCTTACCGATCCGTAGGTTTCCAGATGATAGTCCCAGGTGTGGTTGCTCGGATGCGGTTGGACATGGAGGTGCCAACTAAATATCATCCAAATAAAAAAAACCGCAGGTATGAGGTGTATCGCCACTTACTCGTACCACTCGGCATAGATCCCTGGGGGTGCCTGAATCCAGTGTAAATGCATGTAGGGAAATAAAGTTGGTTGCGACACCGCCTTACAAATGCAGGAACGCTGTAAAGACCCCAGTGGACGCTACGTAGACCATCCCTTGAGCGTTCTTTCACTCCAGCACAGTATCGATCGTCACTCACAATATTCCATACTTTGCTTGGTTCCACTTGATCGAGAATTCAACGCGAATGATGGCACAAGGATCGTGGAACACGAAAACAACAACAACGTACCCACGTCGGCGTTTCATGCGTGGACAACACCTTCTCATCCGTCGTCCAGGTCCGTCGAAGAGGGGTAATAGGCCACCCGGTCGAAACCCCGACGACGTTTCCCCGCGCATCTCTGATCCGGACGGTCGCATTTCCGGCACCATTGTCGTTCAAAACAAGGACGTCGAAACGAACCTGATCGGCAGGCACGAGGCGGTGTATCACTCCTGGAGCCACCGTTGTCACACCGTCCCCGGTTACGTCTACCTCGTATTTGGACTCGATCGACGTGTGCGGGGAGGAAGCGAGGCTCCCCGGTAAGAGGTTTGCCAACGTGATGGCGACCGCTTGGGCACGCTGACCCTCGACGTCTTCCCAGCGCGTGCTGAACTGTACAGCACGGATCGAGAGCTCTGGACCTGTCGGCGCGGGAGACGGGACAACGGCCGGCGTGATCGATATGGAAAAGATGTGAAGCCTGTTCGGATCATCGGTAGTCTGCGGGAGTGTGATACTTTTCAACGGGGCGCGCGAGGGAATGGATACAGAGCGCTGGAAAATCTGGGTGGAATTCCAACTCGCCGAAGCACCGAAGTTGTCGAAGTGGTAGGGACTAACGCAAAAGGAGTTAGTACGGCTGCTCGCCAAGCGCGACCTACGGATTGATATTCACGTCCTGATATCGCCCCAGTTTATGGTCGGATATCTCCACCAGTTCTTTGCCGAGACTTTGAGCGATAGGGATGTTAAAATGTTGATAACGAGACGAAGGAGCTTGGCAGCTCACATGGAAGTTCCGAAAAGGAGTCGTCGGCGTAGTTGAGGTAGAAGGCATGATTGAATTGATCTGAGGTGAGACATCGTCAACTGCGATGACGACGCGATGCGTCTATCTACTTGCCATGAGATCCATCTCCGGCATAAAGGATGTGAAGCTGGTGCACGTAGGTCGGAGCGGGAAGTTCTACGACTTGTCCTTGTGCGATGACATTATCGTCGCCCAGGCCCCAAGATGTAGGCAGGTCATACTACAAGCACGGATTCAGTCCCTTCGAAGCCAGAGGACGATCAGAGGATTGACCGCGACACTGTCGAAAAGCCAAGGTCCCGTCGGGAGATGTTCGGCAGCGTATGTCGAGCCCCTGTCGTTGAAATTGCCAGCGGTACCGTCAATAGACGCTGCCTGGTTGTTGAAATGCCTTGATAAGGAAACAGGAGTCGACGGAAAAGGCACGAGAGAGGAAGAGGTGCCAGCGCCCAAGTATGCGAGCAAAGCGTCACAGACGACGGGGACGACGCTAAACGCCTTCATGGCAGACCACTGCGGCAGACCATCTGCGGTGGAACACACATTTCGTATCACCTGGACGTTCTGTAAGAATTACCCATCCACCCGAGCGATTTCGTCTGACCGTGGCCATCATAGTCGTCGATAAAGTTGAGAGCGGGAAAAACGCGGCAGTGAGCTAGAAGGTGTCCGGTCCGGGCGGATAAAATATCTCCGACCGGCCCGGGTTGAAGATCAGACTCTTCTAGCGACTCTTGAAATTTTGAAAGTCCGAAGTCACAACGAAGAGGAGAATAGGGCAAAGTTTTTTTCCGCCGTGCTATCATCATCTCGCGTCAGCTCCAGGCGTTAGCGAACTAACCACGGGCCTCAAGGTACGTATCCCATAATGCGCTACTACTGTACTAACGTTACTCACAGCCTGGGGTTCCTTCCAATCTCTATGAATCAAGAAATATAGTTCTCAGAAATAGATCAGACCTCGCGGTTCCATTATGGTTCCTGCTACTGGGTACTTGATTGCAATCCATTCGTCGGTGTGTAAAAACCTGGTATCCCATTCTACTATAGATATATCATCTTGTTCGAATGAATACCCTCAACCGAGAACCTCACGCAGCACCTGCACGACTTGCGCCAGATTACATGTCTGCCAGCAGCCGGACAGGGCAGGTAGAGCCGAGAACGCCGTCAAGAGGTGACGAGCATAGTATGCCGAGAGTCTTGATCGGTTGTTTTCACTCGTCGAAGATGCGCTTACATCCGTTATGGAAGCCTGCTCTTCACGGCGAAACTTGGCTGCGAAAAGTTCCAAAACGTTTGATTCCACCGGATCCGACTGTAACCAACTTATTTGTCATTCCGAGTACCTTGAGTCTTCGTTATGGTTCGAACCCCACGACTACCGACATATGGCGTCGTACCTTCAAGCACGAGTTATCGCTGCATGCTCTTTGGTCATGCCTCCTGCATATGATAGGCCATGTCATTTCTTGCGGCAGGACAACATCCCCAACTCTGCATCAAAAAACGGAGTTTGTGGTGGCGCAATTGCTGTCAACCTTTCCTGCGGGCGTGTCTGATTCGTGTATCGGAGCTACAGTAATTTAATTGTTATCCTAAGGGGATTTGCCGGTACCTTTTGTCTGAGGGGATGACCTATCAACAGTAGATGTAAGTAATTCTTATTTTTTTTTCCCTCGCGCAGCGAATTAAATTCCTGCTTTGTTCGCACGTCCAGAGGCATGACATTACGTGATGCACCATGCTGGAACAGCGAACCTCCAATGCTTCAATGCTTCGCCGTTCCCACCATTACGGCAAATGGTTGGGAAAGAGTCCTCCTAGGGGGAAGTCGACGACACTCGGTCTGTGTATGTCCTATACATCGGGGATATCGAACATTTTAATTGCACTTTAGACAGCAAAGAAATCTCGATATCCCCCGTGTGCTATTAGCAGTACTTGTTTCCAGTATGTAAATAATTCTTATTCTTTTTTCCTCGCGCAGCGAATCAAATTCCTGCTTTGTTCACACGTCCAAAGATATAACATTACGTGATGCACCATGCTGGAACAGCGAACCTCCAATGCTCCAATACTTCGCCATTGTCACTATTACGGCAAATAGTTGGGGAAGAGTCCTCGTAGGGAGAAATCGACGACACTCGGCGAGGAAGTTTTGGGCTGACGTAGAGGTTTTGAATGAAATCCAGTTTGAAACGGTGGTCCGATAAATTTAATGAACCTTTTGATAGCAAGGGAGACTCGTCGCGAGATTGGCGCGATTAGAGTACGCCACATATTGATGGCGTGTCTTGACTGTTCTCACCAATAAAGCTATTCGCGGGTTGGCTGCCCCCAGGTCGATGGAGTGAGAGCGAGGTTTTTTTAGTGCTGGTGTATGTTATCTTTGTAGTTGAAATGCGACGCCACACTTCTTAACTGAGTTGTTTCACGTCCGCTGCATGAACTCCTCCGCCCTTTCTTTTTCTCTGTGCTAAATCCTCTGCGCTCCTTTCTCTCCCCGAATGGTTTCGCGTCGCGCCCCGCAGTCACTCAATTCTCTGGGCCCACAGGACCCCGCGTTCCTCTCCTCCACGCCCTCTTCCCCCGCCAACATTGCCTTTCCCCAGGCACGCTCAAGCTCGCCCTCGGGCATCTCCCAGTTCCTCTCAAAGCCCTCAAAATGGTTCGGCAGAAAGACATCGGACCCGCGCTCCATCTCCATCGGGCCCGAGCCAACTCGGACGAGCACCAGTTCTGTCAGGCGTCCGAAAATCTCCAGACCCACCGACCCCCGCCCCATTCTCGGCTCGTCCTTCCAGTCGGAACCCCACTCGATCGATCCTACCAGGTAGGCGCTTCCTCTCCAGTCGGGCGAAACACTCTTATGTCCGAGTCGACTCCCCGGCTTTTTTTCTTCTTTCCGGAACATCCTGACATCATCCTCCCCAGGCCCCCCGCAGATCTCACCTTCAAGTCGAAGAAGTCTTTCGAATTGAATTCAACACTCCCATCTTCTTCTCAACAACCTTCCGACGGCGACGGCGGCCTCGGCGACCTCCGCAACATATCACGCAAAACCTGGTCCAAGTCTGCAGATGATCTCAGGAGTTTCCATGATCCCTCTTACTCCACTGCCGACATCTCGTTCCAGCACAGGATAGAAGAGTATCGTAATAGAAGCAACAGCAGTGCTACTCTCCATCCTGCCAACGTTGCCCCTCCAAGCCCTGTCATACCGTCTTCCTCGTCTCCCACGGCTATTATATCTAATTCCCCTCCTGAAGGCTCACTTCCTGCCAACGAACCTAATATATCCATATCTGTTTCCTCTCCTACCTCGCACGGCTTCGTTTTGTCCGACGATTCCCCACCAACTCCCAGCGCTCGAACGCACTCGTTCGCGCACAAGTTGCCTACCAAACTTTCTGCTTCCAAATTGGGTCTTTCTCCAAACAACCACGGTCCTAAACGAAAGGGCTCGGGAGATTCCATGAAGCACCTAGACAGTGATAAACCTTCTGGTGCGTCAATGGGCCGTGGCGTTTTCCCTTTCAGTCTCGCCGGTCCTTCTCACAAGCATTCGGCTCCCAATCTGGTGGCTCAGGCTTCCGTGAATCCGTCCGACCCTTCGTTACTCGCTCCACCCATATCTGTCGATGTGCCGGGAGCCGACGACGGCATTGTCTCCAGGCGCACATCTCAGATCACTTACAACACTGGATTCATCAATCGTCTTACAGACGCTGCTCCGATGATACAGGCTTATCAGAGACCCCACAGCACAGCTGTTAATTTCACGTTGGCAAAGGGCTGGAAACCTTTCAAAGTCGAGCTCAAAGGGTCAAAGCTGTATTTTTACAAGCCTCCAAGCGATAGGAGCGCTGCGATCAAGGAGTTGTTTCCTACCGGGATCGTGCCACCAAGCCTGGAAGGTGAACTAGTTGCAGAGTTAGAAGTTCCTGAGGATGTCGGGAGGTCAGGAAGAGCGAGGGAGGACGGAGTGGGGTCTATTGGAAGGAAGAAGCGAGCTTACTGGGGAAGAAGGACGCATCCCGAGCTAGTGGTCAGCGAAGCACGTATCTTAAAGGGAACCTTTGAAGCTCTCGTGCACGAAGCTGTGTTCGCGACAACGTTCCTCGCCCCTGTCGTGGATGGTGAAAACTCCGAATCTGCGGGGCGTTTTACAGATGGACGATCTCCCGAGTGGACAGATTTCTCTTCGGCAATCATTCTCTCTCTGCCATACATAGTGGATCGGTCGAAGTTCGAGAGCGAATTTACTCGCCTTGCGACTAATTTAGTTAACGGGGCATCAGACGAGACAAAAGAAGCGGAACGAACTAGGGTGGTTTGGTTGGCCCAAGAGTATGTCAGATACCACGGTACGCCGGCGGACGAGCCCGGTTGGCAAGAGTTCACTTCTAGCACCATTCCCGACTCCAACATTAACCTTTACTTTTCCAATGGCGGTGTGCCTAAGTCGGTTTCTACCCGAGCAATCTACACACCATCACCGAATCCAAACACCGGAAGCCCGCATCTAGACGGTACGAGCACGGTTTCTCCAAATCTCGGGACATTTTCGCCGAGACCTGGAGACGATAAGATGGCTTCTTTGATTGGTGCACTAGAAACGCCGGCTATTCCGTCCTCTTCCTCGGGAAAGCCACTCAATCCTCGGCAGCAGCGTCCCCAACTTCCATTTGCCGACTCGGAACGACCGCCGAAGATCTGGGCTATGCTCGCGCAAGACGGCTTCACTCGCGAGGTTCTCTCTCTCCTCGACCCCAACGTAATCGCTTTTAGTCTTCAGACCTTCCATCGACGTATGTTCCAAGATCTTCCCGATAATCTAACTGTCGATCACGTTCTCGGGGCGGATCCTTCTCCTGGCGCTTCCGACAATGACGGTGCGGTCCAGACGGGGTTGCCTCATTCGTCCAAGTTCTTTGGTAGCGATGAGCATCCTCACTGGCTGACGAGATTACTCCTGGCGCAAATCCTTGGTTCGGAATCGTCTAATTCAAACAATCATCAAGATCGAATGTCTCGCACACATTCGCGTTCCGAGGTCATCTCGATATGGGCCAGAGTTGGAGAACTATGTCGTATCGCGGGAGACGAGTGTTCTTGGAAGGCAATATCGGTGGCGTTGTGTTCTTGTCCCGTAGCGAGGCTAACAAAAGCTTGGAGGCGTGCTGATAGGCAGAGTGTCATTGCTACCGAATCGTGGATTTACCCCGAGAATGACGGGCATGTGGCCACTGCAAAAGAACCGATGATAACTGCTTGGGGGGGTGACACCAAGAAGCAGATGCGCTATGAGCTGGACCGTGCGCGGGACGAGTTGGACGAACATTGGTCCACGGAACCACTTTTGAAGGCCAGGGATATATTCGAAAGTCTTCGGACGCGCTTCGCACTTTGTTCCAGGATGCCTGTCGAGACTGGTTCGCTTTCGAGGGATATTGTCAAGTTGGTGTCGCTTTGGGAAGACTTGTCAGAAGGGAAAAACGTGCAAAGCGCGTTTGCCTCCAAATTTCAGCGGTACGTTTTCCATGACACGAGGTGTTGGATGGTCGTCTTAATGTCCCGGACTAGCCTCGACCAATTCATGTCACTCTCCTTGGCTGCCGAGCCACGGAGGAAAGGCCTGTTCGAACCGTTTTTCTGGCATCAATCCACCTTTACCTCTCACACAACACATTGTCATCCACTCGTTCCGCTTCTCTTTATCGAACCTTTACCCACTGTCTCGCTCATTGATCGGGGTCAGGTGTGGAGGGGTCGTCTTGAAAGTGGGCCAACGAAAATCGGCGTGGAGGAACTTCAGCAGCTTCGTAACCTCGACACTTCCCTGCGTCCTCTTGGAAGAAATGACGCCTCCGCGAGCAAAGACAAGTTGTTCAGGATTGGGGACGTCGATCTCGGAGGGACCGCCATCCCGGTATATAACGGGGAGTTGTTGCTCATTGCACGTCCAGACAAGGATGTGGCATCGCGGCCTGCGTCACGCACTCCGTCTCGCCCACCCAGTTCAGCGATCGAAACGTCGGCCAGCGAAAGGACGATGGGTCGTTCGCCCTCCATCCGGGTGAAACCAAGTTCTTCCCACGGCCTGGAACGCAAGAGCAGCGTGCAACGACGGAATTCTCTACCTGCCATATCCCAGCGGATTAATCACCCAGTCGTGACGGAGGTGTCTACCGAGCGGCCCATTCGAGTTATCGTGCAAGCTGGAACGCTAGATAGGCTTGTGAACGTGCTCATCCATGGTCTCAAGGGCGTGTCAGTGGCGGTAGCGGACGACAACGGAGAGACCTCGTTGCGGGATGGTAATACGAGGGATCTAGTTGTCGATCACACCGAGTTTGCGCGTGTGTGGTGGAATGTGTTCCGGAGTTTCGTGACCCCGATTGTGTTTTTTGAGGTGAGCCTAATTTTTGCTGTTTACTACACCATTCCTGGGTGGCTCATGAGGTGTAGCTATTACGGAAACGGTTCGTAGGGAGCCGTCCATCTCACAACACCTCTACGAACGCTCTGCCAGTTCACATTGTGCACTACCGTTCCGAGATATTTGGGGCCATTAAAGAGTGGATCACTACTGGCGGGGGCGCGCAGGACTGCCTAGATGAGATCCAGCTGTACGATCTAGTTCGAACCTTCCTGGAAGCGCCGTTGGATCGTTCGGTGCTGGACTGTTTACCGGCTGACGATGACGCCGAGCTTGCTCAGGCCTGGGATGAACTAGAGGTGACAAGGAAGAGCACGTTGTCGATGTTTATCTCCCACACTATGCGTCCACCAACGCTCGCTTCTCCTGGTTTCCGACTCTCGGGCATGGCGGCACAAAATCGAAGCCTTGGGAATCAAGCACCCGATCTTGATCGGATCACTGCCGAAGATTTCGTGGAGAACTTGAATGCTATGGGTTTTGCTGCTTTTAGTAACATTACGGAAGAAGTGTGTCATTTTTTGCCCTTGAGTGCTAGTCCCTCATTGACGGCTGCATCGTGTAGGATTTGTTTATCACTGCTGATTTGCTTGAAGTACAAAGTGCTGATCGGACGGGTTGGTTCTCTACGCGAGAGACTAGCCTCTTGGACGACGTCGACATTCAGACGATGTATTCACATCTCTTCGAGGTCGAGCCGTCGTCAATGATATCGGACTCTCAAGATTCCGTTTACCGTCTTCTTCCGCCGAGCGTTCGGAGCTGTGTACGGGCTTATAACATTCTTCGCAAATGGATCGTCTGGAAACTCGTGGGACCGAAGCTCGGCATTCGGAATCGGCAGGCTCGCATGGATTTGTGTGTACGAGCAATAGAGATCGCCCGGATGCGTAGTCTTGAGGGAGAGAGCGCTTGTGTTGTTGAACCGCACGAACGGCCTGTCGTGCGATCGTTTGTGGAGGCTGTCCTCACTGCGGCGATCATCAGCCCCGAGAGCCGGATGCATCAGCGCCCATGGCAGAATGCGGCCAGCGTCCGTGGAGTCCATTGCGACAGTCTCGGCGCGCTGCTATCGCGACCGACGGTCCCGAAGAAGTCGTACGGAGATCCGCTGATCATCGATATTAGTTGGCTTCTGGAACGCATGCTCGAGATTGTCAGCATACCTAACGCCGTTACAATATCATCGGAGGATCCGCAATCCATAATTAACCTGGATAAGCGCAGGTCAGTCTTTTATATGCGGTCTATTTTTGCTTTGGACTTATGTTCGACGATGACTTTTCCCCCCCTCTTCTTTTTTTTCTTCTTCAAGGCACTTGTGCAGCCTCATACTTGACACCCCGACGTTGCTTTCCAAGCATGGTCGTTCGAGGGAAGATGTCGACCGGCAGGACTTTGAACGGTTGAACAACATCGAAAAGGAAGTGAGCGGTCTTCACTTTGATCTTCGTGGCGTCAAGGAGGAAGCACAGCGGGAGGCTCTGCATGCCCAGACCAGCGGGTCGGCTTCGACAAAAAAGGTGGTCCGGCCGTTCCAGCGTCTCGTGTCGCTCCAGCACGAGAAAAACAAGCGAGACAAGTACCTGTACGATCGGCTAAGCAAGGACAAGAAACAGGAGCAGCTGCGAATGGAGCGGAGGGACGAGTACCTGAACAAGGCGATGCGCCCCCGGAAACCGATGACGCAGGCACAGAAGCAGCATCGGATGAAGAAGAGCTATTCGTCCGCGTTCTTCCAGCTGATGCGGCCGATATCGAGCGCGTTCACAGACCACACGCTGAGCACGAAAAAATCGCC
>JBBPKB010000403.1:0-13587 GCA_038089035.1 Boletellus dicymbophilus
GCCAGCTTCTCTTTTCGGAAGGAGGTAGCCCAACCGAGGGTGGCGCCTTTCTTCATGTAAGACAAGGCATAGCCAATCTTCTTATTATCGGTGTCGTAGAGTGTTTCATTGATCAGGAGGTACATTTTGACTGACAGTAGCCATGCTTCGGCCTTATCGTAGCTTCCGTCAAAATCATTGGAGGCGCCGATCTTCAATTCTGTTGCTTTCGAGGGGGTAGACATGGCGGGGGTTACAGCAGGTAGACGAGGTGTTCGTAAGGTGGGTGGATGGGTGGGGATAGGACAAGGTGGAGGTATTGTGGAGGGAGATAGAACTGCTGTAATGGGAGAGGGTTCAGGCGATGGGGATCTAGAGGGGAATAAAGAAGCAAATGGATGGGGAGATGGGGTTCTTGACAGTTCTTCCGATGGATCGGGGGTCGGGGATCTGGTAGAGTCTGAGGGGACTAGTTCTTCTGATTCTGAGTCGTGGATGGACTCATTTCTGGGTTCCCAAATGCCAACATGTGGTAGCACTGGTCGGGACGGAATCTTGAATCAGAGGGGACCACAACAGTGAGGGATGCAGGTCTGTCGGTATCGAGGGGTCAGGGGACTGCAACAGCGAGGGATGCAGGTCTGTCGGTATCAGGGATCGGGGGACCGCAACAACAATGGAGCGGGTCGAGGAGTAAGCTAGATCTTTTGTTACGCTTGGTCCGGGTAGGAACAAACGTAGACTCAATAAAGCAAACCAATCAGCTCAACAGTTCAACGGCTGAAGAGACTACCTTCAGAGAAGGATTTGTATCAGGTGAAGCAGAGGCGAAGGTTCGACGATGCGAGCTCTGACGTGTTCAAGAGGAAGAGAGTGGATTAGACTCAAGTCTTGAGTAGATCTAGCTTAGGGTACAAGCTGAACTATCGACTGTTTAAGTACTAATTGTAAAGGTGCACGGACCAAGAGTGAATAAGGAAAGAGGATATCGTACGAGTGGAAAGGAATAGCTGATTGGCTGAAAGAGAATCGTATGATATAAGAAATACAGGAAAGGGAATAGAAGTCTGTGTTGGAACGGACAATTGCCTAATCACAATGAGTAAGCACGAAGACGGAAGAAAGGAAAGATCCATGTTGGAACGGATCATGACTAATCATGTATGACGTAGGAAATACGCAATAATCTGAAGGAAAGGTAATCATAAAGGAAAAAGGTAAAGAAAAGGAAAAAGTCATAACAGTTTGATTGGTTTTTTCCAGGCACATGGATTGCCTGGTTTTGTGTGTGGTTGTTGCCAAACCATATGCCTGCTCTGCTTTGTGTTGTTATTTTTGACTAGCACGCATTAGGTTACCATTTGTGGTAATTATTAGATAAGCTTAGAGCATACAAACCTTTGAGTTTCCTCTAGTTTATTCCCTCAGTAGCTTGACATCTACCAAAGACATCATAGGACTCAGGTCTTTCTCTGTTGAGACCTCTGTATGACCAGTAACAATTATTGGCAGCTTCCAATACTTTGGGCTGTCAGAGATCAGCCCGTCAATTAGGACTCATTAGCAAAATTATTGTACATCATTTACACGTCCCTATTTGGGCAGTGTTGACTACTTGTCACACTGCCGCATGCTCTTTCCTCCAGTCTCATACCCTCAACTGGAGGTAAGCCACCTTACATTTGTCTACACATTCTTTACTTACTCTACCTAGTATTCATTCCTTACCTCTAGGTAGAAATCCTGTCCTAGTCTCATACCCTCAACTGGAGTATCCATTCTTTACCTCTAGATCGTGTGCCTCTCATATGGGCATCCTGTTTTCCATTTCATAGACAAGAGCCATCTGGGTACACTATTGTAGGGTTGGTTGGTTTGCTTGTAGGTGGGTGTGGGTTTTGATTTTGGTATGTTGGTTCCACTGACATATATACATGATCCCCAAAGATTCTAAAACATTCATCTAGGTTGTTCCTTGTTGTCACTGTGGGGTCAAATACAATTTTGTCCCCATTATGCAGGTTCACTTGTTGGTTTTTCTCCTTACAATAGTGGGTGAGTGTCAGATTGTCTTTTTGTTGTTTGTTATATGGGTTGAATTTCAAGTTGAGGCTCCTGATGATATTGTGGGTGATGGTGATATATTGGTGGGGGTTTATGTATCCCAAAGCTTGGTCTTGTCTGCATTGTTTGCAGTTGCAGGGGGTTCATGCCTTATATTTTGTGTTGTGTCTACTTACTTAGCAGCTGATCCATATTAGGTTACAGATGCATTCTGCTTTATGGTTTGTTCACAGGCAGGCAGTTTTTGCTTTGTAGTAGATGTGTGGTGGTGCACCAATATGGAACCAGCAGGCATTTGGTGTTTGAGTAATTTAGAGAGTTTAATAGGAGCAAAGGTGAGGTTCCATTTTTGTGTGGTTTGGAGTAAAGTTATTACTGGCTGTGGGATGTATTTTCATTTTCTTGGTTGGTGGCCAGAGGGGCAGAGTGATATTAGGAAGGTATTGACATTGTCTGAGTTTTTTATTCCAGGTTTATGGATGCAGTTGATGATTGCATTGGTCACAAAGGCCTACATTGGCTGTTTGGACAACAGGTCCAAGTATGCTTTAAGCCATGTTACCTCTATCACTTGGTTATGGGATTCTAGGTCTAGGAGGTTGATACCACCTTGGGTTTTGGATGGATAGAGTCTGTCTAGGCTTAGGCCTGGGGGGGCCTGTTTTCCATTCCATATAAACTCACAGATTAGTTTTGTTAGGGATGTAGTTACATGGTGCAGCATCCCTTGGGCTTTCATGAGGAATTGTGTCATGCCTCCAATGATGGTCTGTATGATCAGGCACTTGGCATCCAATGTTGGGTTTGCTATATTCTATTTATCAAGTGTATTTTTTATTTTCTCAGTTGTTGTTGTCCATGTCTAGACTTGATCAAGTTGATTTCCTATCCAGGCTCTGAGGATCCATGTTGGGTGGCCATCATTTACTCTCTGGATTCCTTCTGTAAGTAGGTTATCATCAGGGTGGATTTGGCAGGTTTGTATCACTTGTTCCTGGTGTTGATTGGTTCCTATTGGAATTATTTCTGTTTTTTCAAGGTTTAATTTTGCTCTGGATGCCTTACACCACCTGGTGAGTATTTTTTCTAGTGTGTTGTATTTATCAGAGTCTGATAGGTAAACTGTCATGTCATTGGCAAATAGGTTGACTTTAATTGTTGTATTTACATTCAATATTTGGTAACCTTGTAAGTCAGGTGAGTTTCTGATCATTGCTGCCAGGGGTTCAATCACTAGGTTAAAGAGGAGGCATGATAGGAGGTTGCCCTGGTAGACTCCTCTGGTCACTCTGTATTTGGTGCTCATCACACCATTAATCATTACAGCAGTATGGGCATGTTTGTAGAGTGTTTCAATTGTTGAGATGAGCAGGTCAGATAGTTGGAACATTTTTAGTGTTGTTAAAAGGTACTTGTGGTCAATTTTATCATATGCCTTTTCCTGATTGAGGGCTATAATGGCTCCATTTTTTTCCATGTAGTTGATATAGGCACACATTGTTTTGGCAAGCCTGATCAGGTCAAAGATGGATTAAGTTGGTACAAATCTGGTTTGGTTAGGGTGTAGGAGTGTACAGGCATGGGCTGCCTGTTGGGTGGCAAGTATTTTGGTCATAATTTTGTAATCTGTTGAGCAGGGTGATTGGCTTGTAGTTCTCAATTCATGTTTAGTCTTTTTTTTGAAGAGTGAGCATATCCATCTGTCTGAGAAGTTTGTGTCCAGGTCTAGTCCAAAGCATTGTATATTATTGTAAATTATTGTTAGGCATTTTAATACATTGAATGATGGCTTGTCGAGTTTTTAATTTATAATATAGTGTTTGTGCAGTTCCTTTCAGAGTTCATATAGTGTGCCATCAAGACCAGTTGCAGTGCCATTTTTTGCTGACTATAGTGTAGTTATGGGGTGTTCATTTGTGATCAATGTGTAGAGGTCTGATTGTGGGTCTTGGAATTTTTGATCAGGTGTGATATGGTCAAGAGCATGTTGGATTGCAGCATATTGTTCTGGGTTGTCAAACAGAAGAAGACCATTTGATTGTAATCCTCTGTGGTAGTTATGAGCTATGTGTGCCATGTTGGACAATTTGGTAGTAATGTTATTATTCACAGAAGGGTCATGGAGAGCATAGAGTATATCTTGGGGGTGTTTGAGGGAGTGTACTTTAGACCAATATTTATTAATCTGTTCTCCCTTTGAGTGCCAATGTGCTTTGGACTGGGCACTTTCATTTTTAAACTGTTTTTGTTCCAGGTAGTCTAGTTCATGTTGTAGCAGAGTAATGTTATAGCAAATTGATTCATCAGAGTTGTGGTTTGGTTGGCCTTCTAGGCTAGTGATATCTTTCTGGATCATTTTGATCTAGCTATTAAGTTTGTATATTTTTTCCTGTAGCTTTTGTGAGGAAGGATATATTTGATTTAAATGATGATGTTTTTGTGGTGTAAATTGTTCATTTATGTGGTGTTCTAATTTATGTTGTAGCTTAATGCTGCAGGATATGATTTGGTTGATTAACATTGGATCATTGATTAGGGTTAGTGGCCATAACCAGTGGCCTGCACCTAGATAGAGTGTGTATGGTGGTACCAGTCAGGTCAGGGTCATCATGTGGTCTGTAGGTATGGATGTGTTCATTATATCCCAGTCATAGAGAGTATTAGTTAATGATGACTTTGTATATATTCTATCTAGTCTTGACATTGAGTGTGTCAAGTTGAAGAATGTAAATTGGTGGACAGTGGAGTTTGCATATTGCTATGCATCTTGTATATTGAATGATTGTTTGAAGTTTTTAGTGTGTCCATTGTAGTGGCATCATCAGCATGGGCTGGGGTATGGTCAATTGTGTCTTCTACTAAGTTGAAGTCTCCTACTACCATGTTGAGGGTTGTGATTCCTATGTTAACTAGTTTTTGCTCAATGTCAGTCCAGAATATTGGATGTGCTCTTGGATCATTTGGAGCATATATATTTAAAATGTTGAGGATATGGTCATTGTGCCATTTTATGCTGAGTAGGATCACTTGTCCTGGTTCAATTTCCTCTACTGCTACAGATTTGTACATAGTTTTTTCTTTATTTATTACAAAGGCAACTCCAGTAGCACTGCCCAGGTTTGTGGGGTGTTGGGATGTATAGATTTCCAGGTGGCTGCTGAACAGTGACTGTATACTTTTTGTGTGTGTTGTATCTAGGTGGGTTTCTTAGAGGCAGAGCAATCCTATCTTTTTTCGCATAGTACTTGACTTACATGAAAGAGTGTACTAGAAGGAGGACTGCACTCTCTCACTGAGGTGTGCAGGAGATGAGGGGAGATGAAGCCAAGTGAAGAGACATACTTGACAAGCAGAGTTTACACTTGAGAAGAGAAAGCCTTTGTTCAGGTACTTGGAGTACTAGTCTAAAGGTGAAGGTGATTAAGAGAAGATGCAATTGATAAGACAAGAGCATTTTATCTGATATGATAAGATACATGGGTTTATATACTACTATTCAGGCTCCGCTTCAATAGTTTATCTAATCTAAAAGATGTAAGATTATGTCATTATGGTGTTAGAATGACTTCATATGTCATTATATATGATGTCATGGGATAGTGACATCATATTTTACTATAATTGCATGATATGAGCCATTGTGGCATCATATCTTATTATCTAATCTATTGGTCATAGATATGATAAGTGATTAGTCATATAACTTGTCAATGATGTGTCATATTTTCAACACTCCCCATCACTTGAAATATCATATGGTTTCAGAGAATGGTAGGACCAATGATTTCTGGAGTTTGTGGAAGCAATCTTTAGATGGATTCTTGGTGAATATGTCTGCAAGCTGCTTCTCAGTGTTGATATAAAAGAGCTTGATAATTCCTTCTTGAACACATTCTTTAATGTGATGATATGGAATATCAATGTGTTTGGTTAGTCCTTCCTGTACAGGGTTTGAAGCCAAGAAGATTGCTCCTTGATTGTCAACATAGAGATGGATAGGTGGCAGTTTATATCCAAGTTCCTTGAACATGGTCTTTAGCCATGTCAATTGTCTTGCTACTTCTGACATGCCAACATATTCAGCTTCCATGGATGATAGTGATTTTTCATTGTTGTCAGGAAAGCCAAGATACTATTCATTCTGCAAGGAATATAGCATATCCAGTAGTTGATCTTCTAGTTTCCCGATCACCTACCCAGTCTGTGTCACTATATGCCAGAAATCCTGAATTTGTTTGTCTAGTATAGTTCAAACATAGATCCTTGGTTGATGATAGATATTGAACAATATACAATGCTCTATTCAAGTGATCTTGTGTGGAATTGGCTGAGAATTGTGACATCTTGATGACAGAATATGCAATGTCAGGTCTTGTTCCCAACAATATGTATAGTAGTGATCTGATAACAGATTAGTAGTGACTTTGAAGATCAGCACTTGATTTAGTCCCTGATTTGATAGGTTCTGGAGTATATCACCTTGCAGGATGAGGA
The DNA here is from genome assembly GCA_038089035.1 of Boletellus dicymbophilus. NCBI lineage: Eukaryota > Fungi > Basidiomycota > Agaricomycetes > Boletales > Boletaceae > Boletellus > Boletellus dicymbophilus. The sequence goes on from JBBPKB010000403.1 coordinate 6,538, forward strand.
TCTTGATTGGGTTGCTGATATACATGGGGTGTCACATTGATATTTAATTGTGGTCCTGCAATAGTGGGAAATCTAAGATTCAAGGCATTCCTTTCTTTTTCAACTTCTTGAATTTCTGGTTTGCAGTTGCATATGGGTTGATTATAGTCATTTGTCTTTTTCTCTTTTTGAATACAATGTGGAAAAGTAAATTCATTGAAGGTTGCTGCAGTGTTTCCTTCAATAACTGTCCTTGTTTCTCTGTCATAGAACCTATATCCTTTGATACATTTTGGATATCCAATAAAACTATCTTTTTGGCTTTTGGATCTAGTTTGTCCTTGTGATCTTCTTTGTGCACAAAGACATGTGCAAGGCATCCAAAGACTCTAAGGTGTGAGACTTTTGGTTTCATAATTGTAGGATTCCAGTAGGATATTGGTGTCATAAATTTAAGACATCTATTGCTGTTTCAGTAGCATTCTGCCAAAAAGGTTTAGACATGCAAGCATGATGCAGCATTGCATTTTTTTAATCCAAGATAATTTGATTTAGGGGTTCCACTCATCTATTTTGCTGTGGTTCTCTAGCAATAGATTTCTGATGTGTGATTCCATTTTTCTTGAGGAACACTTGAAAATCTGTATCCATATATTCTCTTCCTTGATCTGAATGAGGAGTGAAAAAAGTATATCCAGTTTGTCTTTCATTGTTAGTGAGATAGTATTGGAAAGCCTGAAAAACATTGGATTTTTTGAATAAAAAGAAAGAAGCATAAGAGGAATAGTTATCCAGAAAGGTGACAATATAGGCATTTCCAGAACATCAGTATGAACCAGTTCTAGAGGGCATTGTGCACAAGATTGGGAATCCCAATGCATTGCAGAAGTCTTTTTTCCCAATTGACATTCATGGCAGATATGTGGTAATTTAGTTGATGTAAGGTAGGACATTCCTTCTGTCACTAGGTGACCTTGTCAAAGAATCTCAACAGATGGATGTCTGAAGCAATGATGCTGTAGCAGTGCTGAATTGTCCTCTTGCATTGATATGGCTGATTCATCCATTGGGGCATTCTGAGATGAGTGCAACCAATGTGTACCACCATGAGGTGACACTGGTCACCAGAAGCACTTTGTAGCCATGTTGGTCTAAAATAGCTGTTTCATTATTGACTATCATGGCTTGATATCCTTTTTGTGTAAGAGCTGGAAAAAATAGACATAAGGTGATGTGGTGATGAAGGTGAATATCAGACACCAATGAGGTGGATTTTGTTATGTCCTTTTGGATGAATGATGACAGTGCCAGGTCCTTTGATGGTGATCAGTTCCCCATTAGCAACTTCACATTGTCTTTCCTGTTCATCCAGCTAGATGAAGTCATTTAGGTATGGGGTTAAATATGAAGAAACTCCACTGTCAAGCATCCAATGATGTCTGTGTCTTTCATTGACAACTGAGTATGTTTGTGTACTCATTACTTGCTCAGAATAATCTGAAAAGTTGTACAATTCTGTGTCATACTCAAAATCATCTTTACATGGTGTTCATGGGTCTCCCACACCATTTCAAGGTACTCATCTAGCAAGATGCCTATCTTTCTGCTCCTTTTTATGTGCCCATTCCTCATCAACATGATGGGTCCCAAAAAGATCAAATGTATTGATCTTGGTCCAAGTTCTCTTTTTTTTTTGAGTCATTGTTCCACTTGGTGCACATACTGTTTCTTCCTCCTCAGGCTTAGTGTGACTTGAGCCTGGGAGGGAGACTAAAAGGCTGGAAGTCATGAGTGGAGATTTCTTTAATGTATGCAGAAGTATACCCCTGATCAGTCATTTCATCATCATATTTATCTCTCCAATCCACACATTCTTCCTCTATTTCCAGGAGTAAAGACTCTCTGGTTGTGATTTTGAGTTTGTGATCAATGTCCATAATGAAAACTTCATGTGCCTTTCCTTTACCTTTTGATGCTGTCCTGAGTTTAGTGTGTTGGCACTGTCCCTGACTTCTACCAGTTGTTTTGCTGGTTAGTTTCTTGTTCTGTGGCTTTGCCACAGTCCCAAATCCCTTTTTAGCACAACAGTAATCAGCTGTATGACCAGTTTTGCCACAATGCATGAATTTTACCTGGTTAGTCAGGTCATTTCTGATAGCCAAGATTTTCTTGGCTTCAACAGGAGTTGCATTGATGCGATTGATCAATGTATGTACCTTACCAGTCCCTGGATGACCAAAGCATGTGCTTTGTCTCAGATTCTGTTCAGCTAAAATTTTTGCAATGATCAGATTGGGAAGGAAGTTGGCTTCAGTGACTGTGTGAACCATGGTTGATCACATGGCAGCATAAGAGTGTGGAAGAGTGTGTAGCAGTATCATACTGCTTAAGTATGCTGGGATATTGAGGCCAGCAATTTTGGCTCACCTCAGGAGTGCTTGGAATTCAGAGAGCTATTCAGCAACTCCCTGACCATCTTTGATTTGGAATCAGAGTATGTTCTGGAATACTGCATAGTAACCAGAGACACTAGCTGGAATGTAAAGTGCAGCCAGCTTATCCCATAAGTTCTTTGGCAATAGAGTCTTTTTCAATAATATCACTATTTTGGTCTAAAGTGGCTCTATGCATTGTGGGGATTATGGGTTGCATGAAAGGTGGGATATATGTGCCAATTACTGCTGCAGCATGTCTGTTGTTTTCTTCCCATTTGAGTCTATTCACTGCTTTAGTTGCTCTACTGATTCTGCTCCATAAAGATATTCCTGACACTATATCCCATTGAAAGAGCATGATGAGAATGTTTCATAATTGTCCAGATCATGCAATATAGTTGGAAGGTCTGATGAGGGGTTTTATCTGATCAGTGACATACTTTCCCACTACAATGGAGGTCATGTTTCTAAAAAAGTGGAATAAAAGTGCCCATAAACTGATTTGAGTCAGATTCCAGCTCATTAAAGATAGAAGGAGAAAAGGTAAAAGAACCACAGTTCTTGCATTAGTCAGTCCACCAGTTAAAGGGTTCTGAGCTAATGTATTCACAGCCATACCTGTCTGGGTTTCCTGTATCCTCCATAATGCATTCCTTTCTTTTCAACATTTTTCCTTTTTGGCCCTCCTTTTTTGTCTCTATCCAATCCTTTTCATTGAAAAAGAACAATTTTTCCTTCTTTCTGCTTTTCTCCTTTCTATTTCCTCTTCTCCTTTCAAAGACTCAGATTCTTCTTCTATCCCCAATTGTTCTTCTATTTCTGCTTCTTCATCAGAAGATTCTTCAGGTATAGCCAGGAACCCTTCATTATGCCATCATGGAATTACATCAGTTTCAGAGAAGGATCCTTGTTTAGTTAGGGATCTCTTAGCATTGTTTAGGTAAACTATTCTGAAGTAATGGATATTGGCAATAGATAAATGATTTGAACAGAAAGTTCCTAAGCAAATATAGTAAAATTGAGAGGGGGAATGATAAGGATGAATAAATAAGGAGAAATTATTGTGCTGGTATTGAATAGAGTCTATGAGGAGATGAGAATATATTTCAGGTCAAAAAAAAAGCTGTCTATTAATCAACCTAGTCCTTTCTCCTGCATATGGAGTGGTGTAATACATCAGAGTTGGCTAGTTTGTCAGCAATCTCACAATCAATTTGCTTCCTCTTGCCTCCAGAGCTTCCATGGTGGTGGTCCATTCCCCTTCCAGGTTGTTCCACCTCTTGATTGTGAAGTCATTGATTGAGCTCATTGACTTGATGTTTGAGATCAGCTCACTGGCATTTGAGGTCATTGATGAGGGCTAGAAAAGTCTGATGTCCTATGGCAATGTTATATTGGAATTATAAGAATTCCTGTTGAGTGTGCAGGAGATACATGTTAGTTTCATGCTGTTGTTGGTTGATCTGTTGAAGCTCTAGAATGTGTGCATGCTGTTTGTTATTGATGTTTTGCAATGCCTTGACCTGAAGCATATGCTCTTGCTCTGTTTGTATTGCTGCATTGACAATCTCTGTTATCTCTTTGATACAATCACATGCAAGACCTAGATCCTGGTGAGCCTTGTAAAGAGCTTTTGACATATGGTGATAAAGGGGATGTCTATCATGAAACTGCAATCAATGGTACCTGTTGAATTCTTTGTTCCATATGTGCACTGTGGGAATGTCAAAAGTCTAGGTGCCATGTTCCAAAAGTTGGTCCTTGGCTTCTCTATAATCAGCCTAGACATATTGCCATGAGGGAGTACTGTTTTCTAATATGATCTCCTGACTGATTTTATTAACCTTGACCTGCCAATGAATTTCATGGTGGGCACTGTTCATAGCTTCCATCTCATAGCACCCATTGAAGTGATCATATCAGGCTGTATTATATTGTGACCAGATTGATGAGATCATCATAGTGACCCCATCACTGTGAGTGTGGGCATGAGGATGAAGCTGTTCAAATACCTGATTTGGCTTATTGATGGCATGGTAGTTTTTGAGATCAAAGAAGTCAGTATAGTTCCTATTAAAAATTTCATACCCTTGATTGTGTATGAGCACATGTTCTGTTTTGCAGTACAATGACATTGGTTGTACCCATCCCATAGATTCTAAAACCAAACATAACCACTCTCCATAATAAATAGTTCTGCCAAGATGCTGTTGATCTGATGTTTCAATCCCTGCTGCTGCTAGGGAGATCCTGTTGTGATAAAATGTGCATCAGCCTGTTGCCAGAAGGACCTGCTCATCCAGCATCATCCACCTGTGAATCTCTTGTGTTGCATTGAGTTGAATGTGAGGTGTTAGAAACCTTGGAGTGTCCTGGTGCAGGTACAGTATGAGTCATACTTCTCTCTCTGTGGGTTCTTGGATTGGCACAAGGTCAATGACTGTTATGACCTCAGGTGCAAGACCCTTAGTACCACACTTGCTGGACAATCTTACAGCTCCCACTATAGCTGGCAAGATAAAGAATAAAGATGTGACTGACAAGTAGGAAAGTGTAGCTTTATTTCCTTAATACCTTGCAGCTCAAGTCTCATGACTGAATGCCAACAAAGATACAGGTGGATTAGGCTAAGGTAGATGGTACATGCGAACCCCTATTTATACTCTAAGGAGTATATGCATGGACCAAGCTGTACATATTCCTATGATCTAAATAAGGTGTTGACTACTAAGTGAGCCCAGGATAATACAAGAATACAATGGGGACATTGTACAGGTTTAGATAAGGAGGAAATAGAATAGAAGTGTACAGAAAAGGTAAATAAGGGTATGTACTTGGAGATAAGAGGGTTTTAACCTAGGATCATTAGGATCTATGATCCAATAAGTGTTCCAAGGGTAATGACTACAACTGTAATGTACCATTTTGTATAAGTATAGTGCTGGTGTTGTAACAATGACTGTCTCATGTACTTGTTGATAGGTTGTTATCACAGATGGCCATTCTGGAATTGGAATCATTTGTCTGGTAAATGGATCCTTGATGATGCTGGTTCCTGGAACCATGGGATATACAATCTCGAAGTTGGCAGAATAGCTGGGCAGAAGGGATGTTTGATCACCAAGATATGGTGAGGGAAGATGAAGAGGGGTCAGTTCAGGTGGATACTACAGTTTGAGTTCTTCCTCCTCTAATGTAGAGGATCCCTCAAGGAATTCTACTGTATATGCCAGAGTGGTTAGTCTCTCATTCTTGTTTGTCATTTCCTCTGACTCACCTGAACTGGGATGTGAGAAACTGATGTTGTTCACTGCAGTGTCTGGTGCCACAGATAGAGCACAGCTCAAGGTGGCAGTTTCTTTGTTCTTGTTGAGCAAGTCCAGAAGGTCCTGGATTGGAGGCTGTAAACTGGACCCTTCTTTGACATTCAGGTTGATTGGATTCCTGTTGCTGCTCCCTATTGACAGTTCTTTCCAGTTCAAGAAGTGGAGTGATGGTGTCATAGAGGAAGTGTTGGAGGACATGTTCAGATAGTGTAATGGGAGTAGAATCTGGTGAAGTAGAAACAGTTGGTGGGATATGGGATGGTACTGGATAGTATGACTTATTTGAGTCTGATGATAAAAGAATATCATGTGGATTGTTTGGCTCAGGCACAGGAACCAGAGATAAATTCTCTGTACATATAGATAGGGAACTATTGTTGTCTACTGTCTCAAGAGCTAGTAGCTCAATTGAGTTGGTTGACAGCATAGAAGGAGGAGTAGGTGGTGCAGAAAGCAGATATTCAGGAGGAGCTTCTTCAACTAGTGTTGTCAAAGCAGATAATTCAGCCTGTTGCTGTTCAGTTATTGTTAGTTCCCTAAAAGGGTCCTGTAACAATATCTGTTCCACTGTGTGAGTAACATTCTCAATGATAGTGTTGTTTGTTCATTGACCTACACTTTGGATCCTATTTCTGATTGTTCTTATAAAGTCCAAATCAGGAGGAGCTAGCAAATATCCAGGAAGGTGGGTAGGGCAATAAAGAGGAGAGCAATTATGCCACTCATCGAAATAGGAATCTGAAGGTGGAACTAGAGTGGAGGGAATCTGACCTACATTTGATGGGATCAGATTGATAACTGCTTCAGTTATCTGAATAAGGTTTTCTTGATTATTTGTGGATTGGACTGTAATCAACCATTGTAAATGAGTATGAGTCCCATCATACATTAGGTGAGAAGAGGTGAAAACAAAAGAGTATTCCTCCACTCTTTCTCCTCTCCAGTACATTTGTGCTGCACTGGAGTCTGCATTTGAGCCACTCCTCTCAACTTCAAGGAAGCCAAGTATGGTGTATGCCATATAGTTAAGGATGTTTGTAATCAAATGAGCATGTCCTCCTAACTGGCATATAAAGAGGTCAATAATGGCCTCAAGCTCTGTTATGACCTTCCAGGCGCAAGCCCTTTAGATACCACACTGGCTGGACAATCTTACAGCGACCACTATAGCTGGCAAGATAAGGAGAAAGTGTTGGATGAAAATATGACAGAGATAGGTGATAGCTTCGTCCTTAATACTCTGTAGCTCAAGCCTTGCAACTGAATGCCAACAAGAATACAAGTGGATTAGGCTAAGGTAGATGGTACAT
>JBBPKB010000404.1:0-13578 GCA_038089035.1 Boletellus dicymbophilus
CCTTACTGATTCCTGATTCCTTTAGACCGTCCGACTCCGGCTCAGGAGTAGCAATGCCCGTCAATCACCTAGGAGTTCATGCTTAAATTTGTAGCGTCGTCCATCTTGACAACAGACATCTCGTTCCATCAAGGCGCTCGTAGACGCCGACGATACCCCTTGATACTAATGGCTTCTCCGCAACTGGGGGTTGGACTAGAGTATGCTACTATTATTTCCACTTCGATCGAGGGAGTCCTTTACGGTGACTGTCTGCATTACTTTCCCTCTTCTTCTGAAGACTAACAGCCCGATTCTGGTGCCATAGGTATCTCACTGGCATTGTTTGGTGGGACCATGTGGGCACTAATATACGGACGTCCCAATGATGAAATTAATTGGTCAATGGCATTGGTTGCGTTGACTTTGACAGTTCTCAGCACGATCGTGAGACTCGCGTTTCGCATCAAATTCAGTATATTAACGACGTTCCAAGCACTTGATGGTTGATGTCCAACGACTCGTAGATGGCTTCATTACCAATGCAGGCATTTTTCCGGGGGGACCAGTTGGCTTCTTTGCCGATGTGACGCAGAGAACGTTCATCATCAAGAACGCCACCTACATTCTACAAACATTGTTAGGTGATGGGGTTGTGGTAGGTTCCTGGCGACGATTGATGATCATCGTTTCGTTCTCATGGCGCTTGTAAACAGATATATCGCTGTTACGTCGTTTGGCAACGTTTCGGAATCATCCTACCGCCTGTGATGCTGTGGTGTGCCGCACTCGGTACAGCGCAAACGTGTCTCTCATTTATTGTGCAATTCAACTAACGTATTACTAGCAACCTCGGCGGGGCTCCTTCACGAGTTGTCGCGTTCAGCGAGCACAGGAAATATTTTATTGCTAGACGTTGGGAAATGGGCCATTCCTTTCTATTCGTTGACATTAGCAACCAACCTACTCAGTTCAGGTGAGTTGATTTAGTGGTTCTATTCCTTAATCAGCAATATGACCCTGTGCGGCGTAAACAGCTCTGCTGACATATGGTATCTGGACAATGAACCGAAATGAGCCGGGAGTGATGCGGATACTTTCGCGTACCGGGGTCGAGGACGCATTACTGCTGCGCGTTCTTGTGGATGCAGCAGCTCTATATATCCTAACACTCTTCGCTCTCCTCATGTTTTGTGTTTTACAGAGTACTGGTACTGGTCGGTTGATTGTACTGGACATGGTTGGTGTTTCACTGTTCCGCTGATATCTAAGATACGACAATGATCTCGCTGACCTCATTCAATTGCTCAGATGACATCCATAATATCTATCACATTCAACACGATCCTTGTTCGCATTGCCATTGCAAGGAGCACTTCTACTTGTGCTGTTCCAGTCGTATTGTCGCCTGTTCGCTTCGCTGCGATAAGCCCATCAGAACCCGTGTTTAGTCATGTTCGCCGATCCAGTATCTGATGAGAAAAACATTAACTTATTGCGAACCACACGATTAGTTATTGACAAGGACGCTTGAAGGACATTATTTGTATTTACTACTCCGAGAAAGTATGTACTAGAAAAGATAATATGATCTTCTCCCTATATCGGCTGCCTGGCGAAATGGCATCGCGTCTGACTACGATGATACGTAATCAGGAGATTGCAGGTTCGACCCCTGCGGCGGTCATTTCCTTTTTTGTTTTTCTGGCTTTCCACGTCGCTATTAGCTTGAGGTCCGTACCGTCACAGTTACCGCGCCTCTGACTTTTTACACGCCGATATGATCCTGGGTGTTACGGTACGCCTTTGCGTGCATCGACTAGTAAGTAATGTTGACGCTCTGATAATCTGTCACTAACACTTGGGAGGTCTAACACAGACGGTGTTCCGTGCCTCGACATCGTCGGATGTTAACCACAAAGGACGTCGTCTCGCCAAATGATCTCCTGCTGCACATCGAACGTACATGATAAGCCCTTTTACGTTCATTAGCTAGAGAGAACAAAAAATGTATGAAATTATTCATGTCTTGAGCTGTCGAGGATCAAGGTTCACACGTCACGCGGAATGGATGGCTATGTGCGGTGACCCGATCGCCCGCGGTTTTAGACGGTCGCATCCCGGAGATCCTTCATGATATCTCGAACTCGAACAATGCTGCTTAATTGTGAGTGTGATTCACTGACGCCTTTCTCTCTTCGACACTGACACGTCTATGGTGCCATTGTTTTTGGAGTCTGGACTTGCAAGTCTATGATTCCTAGGTCCAGCTCGAGAATACTTCTCTTCGCAAATAACTTCGCGCTCGTTGGGTTATACCGGGAAAGATGACAATGACACGATCCGACTCTTTGCGCTTGCATCTCTATGCCCAATTATACGGTATGCTTGATCGCGTTTTTTTTCCCGATCCATTGTTACTTTGGTACTTTCATTTATCAACAGTGTAGAACCATTCAGAGGCAATAAAGGACGGAAAGGGAAGTCGTCACATACAGATTTTACTTCCTCAAGACTTCAGCCACACAATTTTTCCATAAGGAGTGCTCCCTTCCCCATCAATCCCGTCGCATCCTACCGAAAACCCTACCTCAAAGATTCCCGGGCCCTTCGTATCTAGATGTGCCCGTTCTTCCTCGTTTTTTGGCGCACTCAAAACGAGACGTGGTTTCAGAGTAGCTGATGTGCCGGATGGTACCTCCAATGTCCAGGTGTATTCACTTTTTGTGGCGTTCGATTGAGGTGGATCACCAACGACAGACGTGAATTGGGTAGAGACACTTGCCAGCCTCTCCGGTTCTATCAAGACACGGACATACGCCACCCCATCTACGCCAGAAGGATGGGTCGCATTCGATGGCGGTTCCACGGGGACCTATGCGAAAATACACATCGTCAACATATCCCGCACACACATGCCAAATAATAATTCGTGGATGAGCTCAGGCACCCACCCGCCACTCGCGGGGTGTCTTGTCCCCACAAAAAAATGGCACAGTCCCGCGGAGATGATTGTCCTCCGTAGCGCTGATGACCCACTCGAGCACACGCCCGTCCTCGCGCGTGCGACCGCCGCCAACTTCTGGGGTGTAGTGGACGCCGCTCTGCTCCCGTTCTGCGCGGTCGTTGATGATGCGCGCGATCGAAGCGGTGGACGAACCGAGGAACGCAAAATCGATCCACCCAGGGTGTTTGTGCGCCCACGGTGCGGCTTCGCGGCGTTGGCGATCGGGTGAGCCAGGCGGGTAGTGCGAGGCGGGGTAGGTGAAGGAAATGAGTTCGAGGTAGGCGCCGTCGCTTAGGATCTGTGTTGAGGTAGATAGACAGTGGTTGATGTGGTTGCCCACCGGCGCGGGAGCCCCAAATCCGAGTCAGGTGGAGGCGTTAAAAACGACCATCGGCCGATCAAGAGCTATTAATGTCACTGACCACGAGCACGTTGGCAGAGAGCCCTCCTGCATGTGTTCCACCAGCAATGACGCTATAGACAAGTACCACGAGCAATTTTTTTTGGTAAGATATTTCGGAGACACCGTCAAGATGGGAGCGCGAACTTGAAGCCCAAATCCCTAAATTGTTGCGATGCTTGTACGACCGTGCCAGGTGGCGTAAGGTGCACGACGTGATCCAATATCTTTGTGGATGGAATGGACATTGCGAAGGTCCCACAAGTAGTGCATGGTAACGCCGATTGATCAGTCATCACTGATATGTCCGACACGTGACACTAAATGTGCTATCAGTCCAAAAATGGCAGGCGGGCGTCGAGTATTTTCTGCGGCCGGAGCAGTCGTCCAACTTTGTTCATCGTGTCGCCGAGGGAAATAACATACTTATACGAATAAACGCTGTAACGCTTGTTTTATTGGCACAGCATATAACGATCCGCGCGCGAAATCCTAACCCATCAGGAGCACATGTTGTTACCGCAGCGGCTGTGAAGTCGTCAGTCGTCAGTTGGACCCAATCCCAATGTGACAGGGATGTAACACAGCGATACGGATATGAAACGCTCTTACGCACGAGTGTCAGGTCTGTTTGCTGGCAGTGTTTATGAATCAGTCTGTGGACCCACAATGCTGTGCACTGTGATTCAGTGACATTCATATCTGGCTCGGAATCCACTCGAGTTCAACTCATCGGCTAAGTTCGGTTTAGAAGTATGTTCTCTCACCAATGAAATGCATGAAGCCAATTATTTTTGAGTATAATGATCGTCATTGCCAGTGGTGTGGACACGTACCAGTGACCGGCGAGACACGGTCAGGTCCAAGAACTGATGCGCCGGACAGCTCGATCCAGTCCGTTCAGGGGGACACCTGCCAAGCCACTGTGAGCACGAATACGATAGGCCGGACAACGCTTTAGTGGGAATAAGAAGTACATATATGGATGATCTAGGAGCTGAACCATCCATCCTTCGGTGGCGGCATTAAGGCGTCTACTCCGAGTCCGTTTCGGTTCAATTGAGCTATTCTGGAGTTGTGCCACGGGTCCGTTCCAAGCCTACTAAGTTAGAGTGCATTGTACCACAACCGAGCATTCGTGGCTTGGCATTTAGTAATAACCCGATGTGAATCGGAAGTGCACGGAGTTGTGCAAATCGCTGGCTCGATAGGCGCCCACAATACTGAGTTGGCGGAGATTTGAATGTCAAAATACCCTTTGTTCGGCCCGTTTCAAGTCCATGCGTCTTTGCATTAAACTACAGAGTGTGTTAGTAAGTCTTGCATCTCGCTCTAACTCGTATTAAAACTCAATTCGCATTGCCAAGGCAGCCTACTAGCGCCGCCAGACGTGCCAGTGAGAGTTAGTGTGGCGTAGGCACGATGTATCTGCACTGCCTTAGGGCTCTTGAAGCCACCGGCTCTGGTCAACGATGTAACTTTCCCGTTCCTTCCGTAAGTAGGTACTCGCTCCTCTACGTTGGTCTCAAGCCCAGAATACTTGTGCGTTACAAAAGTCGTTGCCATGCCTCCACCAATGAAAAGCCCTCAAAATTGAGCCCATATGTAATACATTGATGCTGGCAAGTTTTTGTTAAATCTTTACTGGCGACTTCTTTTATTCTTGTCTTGCAGAAATATTCGGTAGTATCGATAGCTATGGAAGCGTGTTCTGTCCCTAATTAACTTCAAGCGGAATAAAAAAGCATGCAAACAACGTGAGAACCAGTACTGTCAGATTAGGTACGTGCGCATATATATACAGTTCATTTGGAGGCAGTCATGCGCCAAATAATACCCTCGCTTCCCTCTGTTACGCAGTAGTCTGGGATCATGTCCAAGCTTAAAAATACGGAGGACGTCTTCGAAAACGATGAGCAGCATCAGATTCATTACAAGACACTCAGCTGGCAGGCACGCCGATTCTATATCCTTTCACCACACTTCTTTGACTTGGTGCAGTTTGCCGCCCTTCTCATGATAACAGAGATCGTGGGCAATGGAATATTATCTCTCCCCAACACTTTGGCAGTTGTGGGCAAGTTAACCCATTCGTCCAAGTTCTGTTTCTCATCATTCCAAAGGCATTGTGCCCGGTCTCATTCTTACCGCTTTCTTCGGAGTATTTGCTCTTTACACTGCCAAGCTACTTATCGATTTCAAGCTAAACCATCCAAATGTCCACAGTATGGGTCTGTATTTTAGTTTTTCTTCTTTACCTCCCCACATTCACAATATTGTCCAGGGGATGCAGGTTATATCATGTTTGGCCCGATAGGTCGGGAAATACTTCTCTTTGGGACAGTAGCTTTCGCTATCTGCATCGCTGTGAGCATATCTTCTTGCAGTTGTTCTTGTCGTATAACACATTCCTTTGTTAGGGTTCCCAATTCTTGACCGGCCAGCAGGCTCTGACCGTGCTCACTGATGGGAAAATTTGCACAATGTATTATGTTTTGATCTGCGCTGCGGCGACTTTGCTTATCGCACTTCCTCGGACTTTGGACCAATTGGGTTGGATGGGTTTTGTGAGCGCGGGGGGGATCACGATAGCGGCCGTGCTATCTATGATTGGGTCCGGAGTGAACCCTGTGCCCGGGCGGGTGCTCAGCGCTACGATTTCAACAAGCTTTGAAAACGCTTTCCTTTCTATTACCAACCCCGTGAGTTCTATTTCTTCGCCGGGAGGATATTGGTAATGACCTAACCCCAAAAGGTGTTTGGCTATGCAGGTACGTGTGATTCAAGTCCAGCATTTGCGCACGAGACTGACACTGCATAGGTCATTTTATGTATGCAAGAAGCGTATTGCGTTCGGCAAAAGAAACCTTCTGATCAGCCTTTTAGGTTCTTCGTCTTACTTTCTGAGATGAAGCGACCACAGGACGCTATGAAGGTCTTGTACTAACACATCGATTGTTAAACATAAGTGGCATTCTGATACTTGTGGTAGGCGGCATGGTGCTTACAGGGGTTTGCGACCACCCTTTTTCTCGTCTACAGCATAGTCAATTATGCATACATCGGTAACACCATACAATCCCCAAACTTCTTTTCTTTGCCTCCCAGATGGGCAAAGGCATGCTTTGGGATTTCGTTGTTCACCTATCTCTTGTATGTGGTGGATTAAATTTCTTCCTGTTTGACTTGTTCACACGCGAGGCGCACGTTTTTAATTTACAGCTCCGGGGGTATTTGCCTCCACACCGTCGCAAAGGTTCTTTTCGTCCGGTTCTTCCGGCACTCAGCACACACGAATTCGCACACCTTGCTCGGGTGGACCGTGTGGTTCGGGCTGTGCTTTGTCGGTGTCGCAGCCGGCGTGGTCCTCGCGATCGCAGTTCCGATCTTTTCGTATCTGGTCGGAATCGTGGCTTCTCTGTTCGCAGCGTGGTACACTTACGGTCTGGCCGGAATGTTTTGGCTACACGACACATATCATCTGAAGGGCGGCATAGGAGCGCTAAAACGTCGGCCGATGGGGACTGCGTTGGCCGTGTTGACTCTCATATCAGGCGGATTCATCTGCATCACTGGAACCTACGTATTCGTAAAGGAAAGTGTGTTTTTTTTGGCTGGCTTTTCGCTATGGATCTAATCGCGGGATGTTGGCACTCTTTTTTGTTTTATTTTATATAGTTAATTTATCAGTCTTACGCTACGGGCGCAATTGGACAGCCATTCGTCTGCTGAAATCGAATCGATCGATGGCCATGTGGTGGTTTGCTTGACAGGGATTGAATGGGCCTGAAGGAAAAGGGATAGAAAGAAAGGCGCCATACGTTCCTTGCAGGCACGTCATTTTACGGGAGGGGTGGTTATGAATATATATTCAGCAATTGTATGAGCTGCAGCGTTGTTACTACTAACATTGTAAAGCTTTTTTTCCTCTATCATATTACATGTGTACTTGTAGAATTATTATTCCTGTCGAGCTCGATCTGATAACTTAATATATTATTTTGTTTTTCGAGTGTTTTTTTCAAAATGGCGGAACGAATAGAATTGATTAGCCCAGAAAGCACTGAGAGATTACAAGCCAAATTGCGGGATATTCACGTAAAGAAAAATAGAAGCCAAGATGAGGGCGGCGAAGGGAACGTTCCCAGATAAAATACATAAGATAAAAGGAACCCATCCGCATAAACGGCGCGACACGTGTCCCGGAGCTCGGACTAGTAATTGGTATAACCCATGGGCTTCGTCAACTTGAAGATCCGATTTGAAAATCAATTCGGATGGACAAATGTGCCAAGTCCTTGATATGTGGCAATGGAGGCGTTGAAGGCGTTTACAGATCAATCCGCTGTGGAGCGGCATTCATAAAAACCATACGTTGACTTAAAAAAAAAAGAAAGAAAAAAAGAAAACGCAGTGTGTATGCTGGAACAAGGACAAGGTGATGGACTAATAACACCATATTATAAATAGATATTATAAATAGATATGCCGCGGACGCCACTCACATAGACGATCCAGAAACAGGTCAAATTTTCTTTCGTGCAACGTACGTTTTTTGTAGGCAAGAGACCTATGAGCCGATCGTGCACCGGGTCCGATATCGGTATCAATGTCTCCAAGTCCGCCGCGTGAGGGACCGAAAGAACGATTGAATAGATAAGTCTGTTCTGGATCGATATAGTACATAATCATTGGGATCGTATAGTTCTAGATGCACGTAAGTGTAGTGAGGAAGAGGAATCTAGTGACTTTTTCTTCATCTCTTCCGAAGGATGGAAGCAAACACATGTGCGATAAATTAGAGAGACGCACGGAGCGCAAAACGGTATGGTTTGTTTCGAGATCTAGTGTGAGAGTTCACGCTATGGGCTATGGGTCACGAACTTGACGGCTCCGAATTAGCGGTATGGAGGCCTGCACCTGTGTGCGTGCTATACAAAAATACCTCTGGCGCAATGGCAGTGCATTTAAATGTGTAAGCGGAGATATAGATGGTCTGGAAAGCCCCAGAAACCGACTTACAGTAGAAAGCTGAAACAAGCCGCCGGACAGGGCACAAGTAACAGATTTGCAAACTTAGATGAATTGACGATGGCATTTGCAAGGAATGAAATGTCTGCGGTGTAATAACACTTCTAAAGATACGTAACGAATGGAATTTTGATGAATTTAGTGAGTGTCCTTATAAGTTTAGTCTAGAAGGACAACCAGCATCCTCTATAATATATAGTTGTATCGCCGAAAAAGTAAAAAAAAGCATCATGCGAGGACAGCAAAACCGACTTGTAGTTGACCGACATCGAAAACGGAGTAAACGTTTTGCATAAACGTGTCGCCAAGTATCCAAGTGTCTGGTCATAGCCATGATCATAAAATGTTTTTTCTTTAAAAAAACGCATTTGGATATAAACGTACCTCCGAGACTGCCCGTGGATGATATAGCACCAATACAACTATCCGTGGAGTTATACGACCCGAGATTGAAAGTCTCCGCGGAGATGGCGAAGGTTGTTCCTCCGATCGTGAAGCTGACATCGGGCATGGCATCACAGGGCACTGGAAGCGCGACCAGCATAAGGCGGTACAGACATAATCACGAAGTACAACGGGAACTCACTTGTATAAAATCCGCCCCCTACGTTCGTTGCATTGACCGCGTCGTAGAACTGACCTACGATTTCCAAGTCTCCAAGAATGAACGTCGTCCCTGAATCCACAACCGCAGTTACGTTACTGCTGACCGCTTGGCCGTTAGCATTGATAGAATCAAGGTTGATTTGCCAGAATCCCTGATTGTCATACGTCAGCTCCGAGGATGTAGGTATTGGTAGATATTGTGTGACCTGTTCAGTGACGGGCGTGTAGGCGAAATCGCCTGTATAGAGTGTGGAGTCGATACCTCCGATGCTTAATTCGGACCCCGACGAGGCCAACTTGAGAGCAAAGACGGGATCGGAAACTTGCCCTTCTGCGATAAGTGCATCCATAATCGGAGTGGCTTGAAAGGAAGAAACTTGCGAAAATGCCAAGCCCATTAGTCCATCCGGAGGAAAGTTAGCGATTTCGAAATCCGTGGAGTATTGCGTCGCCGCTCCGAAAGTTTGGTTTTTAGCCTATGACAATACCGTCAAGGATCTCGGGTGGGACTCATGGTGTATCAAACAACGTACCGCGAATCCAGAGATAGCGACCGTGTCTGTGTACAGTTCACCAGAGACCGTGGAACCATCGCCGTATGAAATAGAAAAATTCTGATATAGGTCAATGGCGGAAGAGCTTGCGCCGGGGTTATAGAGGGTGTGTCCATCGCACGTCGAATCGCAGTTTGAGCCGGGAAGAAACAAATCCGAGGAACCGGTGTCGAAGTCCACTGAAGAGTGGTAAACAATGTGGCGGGTGTAACAACAAGCGTGTGCCTCACCCGTATATTCGACCGGAGGCGATCCAACATAAATCGTGCCATACCATCTTACATTCCCGTCATCAGTGAGCGAATCTGCGCCCGCAGCACGTCGTGTGAGAGTTTGGCTACTTGAAGACGGTGGGTGAACGCCAGTGTTGCGCTCAAGTGCTGCGCGTCCCGCCGAGTACTTTCTAGTTGTCACAAGTAAGGTGGAAAGAGGACAGACGTATATCGGACGTAGCCTACCGTTCCGAATATGCGATATTTGAGCGAGCAGCATCCAGATTAAATACCCCGTCCTTTGTTATGGTTGACCTTTTGCGAATCGGAATCTTCAGGGGACCGTGGAACGGTAATGCAGCTGTCAAGACCGGCAAGACAGTGATAAAGGCGATAGACATGAAATGCATAAGTGAGAGAACGATGAGAAAAGTGTATGTGGCGGTCTTGCATTGTCCTTTACGGTATTAGGGACGGACAATGTGGCTATTGCATGGGAGCGAGCTGCGATCAATTTCCGTGACGCCGGCCGTGCTTGGGTTGCCACAAGGCGCTGCGGGTGCCGTAACACCAGTAATCCGTAAAAAGCACCAAGGTACGCTTAAATTTAGAGCGATTGCTACTCGTTGTAATCGTACGCCGTGCTGGAATGTATGTAACTTCAACTGCATACACGCGTTTCAACGTTGACTCACTGCGAGGTGTCCTTGTGATTGGATTCTCGTGTTCAGTGCATTGCCAGAGCCGCATCGCCGCTATTGTTCGGTCAGCGGATTTACCCTGTACGGCCGGTGTGCACATGTCAGAATACACATCAACCTCGCTACACGCCGTGGCTGCGATTCCCGTTGTGAGCGAAACAAGGGACCCCACCTAGACCCACTTAACAATATGCTAACAGTGGATGTCTGAGACCAGAATCAAGACATAAGTTTCATTCTGAACACATGAGTTTAAACTGGCGCTTTACGCACTCTTGACATTTTTATAACAGCCAATTGTTGTAGTATTAGCAATCGCGATAACAAAAACATAATTTGGATGAAAAGGTCAGCAAGAGCTTGTCACTTGAGACATCGATTATATAATAAGCGGCAGGTATTGATTACGTAACACGGTTTGATAACCGGACCTGCTTACACCGTGCTACGTTGTGCTAAATCAGCCAACGTATTTTGTCATGTCTGCCACAGGTGAGCTTGCCAAAATATTCACCTGGACAGTGTAATAATCAAGAATACTACGTTCAAAGACTTTTCTCTCCCATCCTTGTTCGACGTCCGCGGTAAGACGGGTATGTATAGAACCATTCCGCTGTCCAGTCGTATGTGTAAAAGATGTACCGAATCTTTCGGCTGCTAGCCCTTGTAACTGGGGGTGGGACAGGTCTAGGCAAGACGATCGCCTCTGCACTCGTCCAAAACGGCGCCAAGGTTTACATCGCCGCGAGAAAAGAGGCGCAACTCAAAGAGGTCCGCAGCACTCGTGGCGTTCCCATTTGCATTCGAAACGCTGACGTGCTGCGCTCTTTCTCGTAGGCAGTGGCAGAGCTAAATGCACGTGGGCCTGGCAGCGCACACTACATCGTTGCAAACCTGAGCGTGAGTTTCTCGCGACAATGTTTTATGCAACTGAACGTAATATTAAATGGCGAATCCCATTTCGCGTGATTCCACGGGGGATTACGCCTATTGCAGGACAAGGCTGGCGTCGACGCGTTGATTGCAGCCCTCTCCATGCTCGAGCCAACCAAGACGCTTCACATTCTCGTGAACAATTCTGGCGTGACGTGGGGATCCCCTTTTGACACCGTCCCCGAGGCAAAGGGATGGGATAACATCATGGCGTTAAATGTCAAGAGCATTTTTTATTGTGAGCTCATTTAATATATTTGTTCCTTTTTTGATTCTGAGTGTTAAAGTGACTTCTGGGTGAGTTTTCGTAGCCAATGGAATCTTAAGGTTTCGACTGAGACGCCTTGTCTGCGAGATTATCATCGTGGCTTGCCAAGGATGCAACTGCCATAGAACCCGCCCACGTTGTCAATGTTTCATCGACTTCGGGTGTCAATGCCAGGGCAGAAGGCGCATTAAGTACCGAAGGTAGTGGAACATACAGCTGTCAGTTGTATTCTGCATTCTTTGATTCCTACTTCGCTCATATAATGTTGCCTATTGGCAGATAATGTTAGCAAAGCGGCGGTCAACCACCTAACATCTATATTGGCGGTCAAATTGGGCCCTCAGAAAATCATGTACGTGACACAGCGTCCGCGTGTTTGGCCCATGTCGTTCACACAGATCTAAACAGGGTTAACGCAATTTGCCCCGGGTGAGTTCAATGGGAATTCAACTTGCTAGATAATTGAAGTGTTTTGTAGAGTGTTCCCCACCAAGATGACAGCATTTGGTTTCAACACGGTAGGGGAGGAACTCATTGTATCTCAGCAACCGACTGGTATGATCTCGCATGAATGAACGTCTGCAGTAAATTACAAGTTTTCCTAGGACGGTTTGGCCACCCATCAGATATCGCTGGAATTATTCTGTTCCTCTGCTCCCGCGCCAGTGCCCATGTCACTGGTGCACACATTCTACTTGATGGTGGGGCGATACTCGCTGGTGGGGGGATTGCGCCTCAGGTAAAGCTGTAGCAGGGAGCCCTGTATCACTATGTATTTTCAAGATCGTCCCGCCGTGCGAACTGAAGGTGACTTGCTCAATTCTTAAGTATAGCAGTCCCGGTGGATCCTAGACCCGGCAGATAATTCTCTCTTGCAATATCCATAAGGAAACGGTCTGACATTCTCCATAAAAACATTTCCGCTGTCCGCAACTTCCAAAACGGATTCGTGCATTAGAAAATTTGAAGAAAAAAGTTCAAAAAGACGTTCCACGAATCGATCACATGCAACCCACGTGACTTTGGCTCGGAAAACCTGGAAGCCCCTATTCGACAACAACTTATCGTCATGTCGTCTCCGAGAACTGGAGAAAATCGGCGGCCTGTCGGAATTTTTACTCGAATTCTTTTATCATCTATATTTTGTTTCCTTGTGTTATTCATCCTTCAAGCCCTAATCGTCCTTGGCATGGGCACCATCATACTAGACGACGAAGCCTACCCGACTCTGTCCACGATTCTTGCTTACATATCAGGAACGACAGCCATCTGCTTTCTTTGCGGTGGGTACTCATCCGGGACACCGGGAAAGTTCTTTGTCACTGCGTGGCGTTTGTTGTTGGTTGTGGGGCTTGTTTTAGGATGCGTTGTGGAGTCGGTGTACATCGCAAGAACACAAAAAGGTACGCCCAATTTTGTTATCAGTTTCTCGGCGCTCGACGATCTATCCTTGTCGATGACATTTAGCCGCATCACCCGAGTCGAGGACGTTGTCGTATTTCGCCCTCTTGGGGGTAGAAGTTGGGAATGGCATCTTGCTCTTCTTCATGACGGTCGCACCGGATGTTCTGTATGTTGAATTCATGACGTGGGATACGCCGAGCGGAGGGCCACTCCATATAGCGGAGGCGATGGGACGAGTAGAGGATGGGATACGAAGTGTCTCCGAATCCATGAAGCGACTGACGCTTTCGAACCTGTGGAACATGCTCAAGTCATCGTTCTTGTGCCTGGCAAGTTACTCTACCCACGAGAACGACGTTGTCCCTCATAATCCCTTTCGCAGATTCCGAACAAGACGGTCGTTGAACATAGTGAGGCACAAGGAACACCACTTTTTGATGAGAATGAAATGGTATAATTGTGTAATTTTTTTTATTACAAAAG
>JBBPKB010000405.1:0-13556 GCA_038089035.1 Boletellus dicymbophilus
CAATATCCCTTAGCGCTATGAATTTTTGAAATCAACATAGGGTTTGGTCTGGTCGTGTTAGGAATTTATTAGGTCAAGCTAGGATTTGTCAGATCGCGTTAGCATTCGGCACTGCATTAGAACTTTGCCAGGCTACACTACAAAATTATTGAGTTGCATTAGAGATTCAATGGCATTAGTACCGGCCAATGGAGTTGATTTGCACTGGGACGAACTCGATATCGCGAGACGATGAGAGCTAACGGCGAGTCACACCGAAACAAGTCATTAACGGTGGAAATAGAGAAAATGGTATCGCTGTCAAACCTGAGGGAACACTGTTGGGATGATGACCACAGAAGCACCTTGAATTACGCAGCAGCATCAATTGACGAGTTGCTGATCGGGGGGCACAGCGTTATTGCCTGCGAACGACCGTAGTTAAGGACGCCGATACTGTCGCAAATGCGGACAGCAGCTACCGGAACAACAGTGGGACCAAGCGTGCTTGACGGTTTGTAACGTTTGCTTGAATTCCAAGTGCTGATTGGCCGTCGTGGAGTCAATGCCTATCCAAGGCCAGTTGTAAGTCACAACCAGCCGATCGTGGAAGGTGAAAGCTGTAACTGCCGGCTGAAGGGAACAAGACCCGGGTAGAGTTGCTGGGAGTGCTGCATCGATCTACCTTAAAAACTCCCGAGGTCCGTGAGGTTGTCAAGCATAATCTCCTTGGGAAGGATCAAAGTCATTGGACGATGAGACGAGGTAAGATAACCGTTGGGACTGGCTGGCGCAGGAAATGCGGCATCGTCTGAGTTGGCTTATAGTCGAGCGACTCGACAAGAGTCTTCAGTCGACTTTCCAAAATCTAGCTTATGTGAGCCGACGTCACCTAGCGCGACGACAACGACTCAAAAATGAAAACATAATGTGGGGGGAATTCTTTGTGTGATTTTCAGATTCGTAATGCTATGCCAGGATGAGATCCTAACATGATCCACAATACTAAGGAATATTTGACCGGCCCTGCCCCTCATAATACCTTCTCCTGCTATTCCCGGAACGAAGAATTCGATCGGGCACTAGGCTGTGCTAATAGCGGAGTCCGTTGCTATGCACACATGCTTCTTCCTTGACAGTTAACTTCGGATATCGATCGGAACCTGGAAGCTCAGTTTTTTATTCCAACATGGGAAAACTAGATTTTCTCCGTTCCTTTTTTTCAAGATGCCGGACTCTTCTCCACCTGGACTGGCAGGAATTTCCAAACTTTCAAGAGCGGCCGACCCGAGCGCCAATAGTTGAACCCTGGTGCCATCCTACGATACGCCGCACGTTATAGAGATTTGCTTCGTAATTAATTGGCCCAACAACAAGACTGGAAATGGATGGGATATCGCACGGTTACTCGTACTCATCGCGTTCATGTTCTTACTTAAAGGAAATGTGAGCACTACATCGAAACGTACTTGACAATATGTCAATATCAAAGAGAGTTACGCTACAAATGTGTACAAACAACGCTATTGAAGTAAGGGAATTATTGTACATACTAAGTAATATGGTCGCCGTTCGTATCGCAGTAGGTTGGCTAGGAGTCGCCAATGCTGCACATGGCAGAACCTTCCCGCCAACTGACCTCTTAGGCGGTGCTATGGCGCATCGTTTTTTCCCGGAGATGCTGTAAATCAGCGCTGACGTGGGCAACCCAAAGCAAGCAATCATTTAAATCCAGAGGTTACTAGTACCTATCGTTACACCATAAGCACCTTTCTACCCCATCTCCCATGCTATTGTACTACTGGAAAGGTATTCCCGCCCTCTTTTAATATCATGCGTATCTAATCGACATGCAGTAACACCTGTTTTGTTCATCTTTCTTACATTCTACCCAATCGGTTTGACCGGCGCGGTCAATTTCACGCAATGTTTGACGGAAGTGATCAACTGCGCACAGAATGCAAGTGGTGCTAATTGCAGTTCGACCCTCAACATTTCAAGCGCAACTGCATTTTCGATACTCCGAACAAGCACTGGTACTTCTGTTAGCACTACGGACCAGGCCACTTCACTCTCATACGTTGGATGTACCACGTACTGTGGTACTGGCCCAGAGTCGCTTACCTGGACTGTGTTTGCCCAGGAAGTTTCTGCATGGCTCCTGCCTTACCTCGCTCTGCTTTCCCAGCTGCCCTTCGGTGCTAGACGCAGGATAGACAATCTCATGTCAGCAATCTTGACCCTCGGTTCACCAACTCTTGCAGGCTACTCGCTATTCATGACACTTCTAAACACACGATGGGTCAATGACAAGTTGTTCTCTGGAATCGACTATCCTAGCGCCGCAGTCCGTCAGTCTGTGGTGCAAGTTTTGAGTGGTCTTCAACAGGTTCCCATACGTGTCCATCCCAGGGAGTCTGGCCAATTCGAGCCCCTTGTCGTTCATCCGGACAATGACGACTGGTGGATCACGTTCGCAGAAGAGCTCGACTACACACACACATGGTCGATATCGTCTGCGACATCCATCGCCTGGGTGGTCATCGCCTACCTACTCACTGTGGCTGATTCCATTTCTAACGTGCCCGTCGACCTCGAATCCAGCGGAGAAGGGTCTGGGTCTGAATGGTTGTGGTTGCTGCCTATTGTTGTGGGTTGGTTGGTTCTTTCGCCCAAATGTGATCATGATCGTGTGCATGATGCCTACCACAAGGCTAGTGATCGGGCGTTTGTGGCGAATTCCCGTAACCCGAATACAGCACCCACTCACGTGGCCTCCGAGTTCGGATTAATCATCCACGACAGGGTTACCTCTCCAGACGAGCTGCGGACGCCTCCCGTTTTCAATTACGCAAGGATTTTTTCGTGGTATCAAAATGTCTACGTGACATCTCTATTTTATCGCACGGCTTGGGAGAAGTCGAGCCGACGTGTCGGCGTGGATGGCGAGCGTATTCCAGGGAATGTGCGCAACGCTGTTCCCCGCGAGAGCCGATTGGGTACCCGTAATGAGATTATTCGCTACTGTCGACCGGATGGAGAACATCGTGGAGACGATGTCCTTTGGCCTCGTGGATTATTTTTCAACATAGTCGTGGCATCACTGATGTCGCTACAGCTGCAGTGGGGAACAACTGGCGCAGCTATTCTTGCAGTCTGGTTCACTCCTACTATCGTGAGTAGTATTTTTTTCCTAAAGAAAAGATTAATTGAATATTGTCCTAGGGACTTGGATGTCGCTCTCTTGCATACCTGTCGTATGCAACATTTTCCACGGCAGTGTGGATGTTGCTAGTCTTGTCGAGCGCACTTGGGTACTATGCGCACAATCTTGAAGGCGAAGTCCTTGACTTAGAGAGGGCGGGCGAAAACACATCGCATTCCGGGCCTTCTGAACCCATGCCAGAGGCCGATATCGCGGATGAAATTTTAGGGCCCTCAGAAGCCGAGAACAATATTGCCATACCGTCCGGTGAAATTCAGGCCCCTGACAGCAGCACACGATTTGAAGAGTACCAAACAAAGTCCCGGACCGGACCACCCGCCATCACAGCGACCATCAAAAAATCTCGTACAAGGCGTGGACAGACCCGAGCGATTGCGCGAGTAGCAGACTGGCTGCGGTGGATGGGCAAGTCGCTCGCCATCGTCAACGCGATCTCCATCATTGCCAACTCGCTTCTCCAATATGGGGGTGTGTACACGAATTGCTTTTGCGATTCGAGTGTGTTTTATTACGGCTCTTCGGCGGCGTTTAATGTCATCAATCTGGACCCGAACGACGTCACTTCTGCGAAAAATGTTTGGATTGGCGGAATTGCCCTCGCGCTGGCGAGCTGTTCATTTTTCGTTGGGTCTATTTATCTCTTACGGGACTCTTTGCCTTGGTAGCGCATGATCCAGGGAATAGTATGCGTTGGAGGACTTATTGCTCTTGACTCCCTCAATTGTTTAGGACGATGGACGGAAGTATGCACTTTTTCGCTAGGCAAGCCCCCCGTCTCGTCGTGGTTGTACCGTACTTGTGTGCGCGTCTGTTGTCTTGTTCTTGATAAAGAATTGTATGTACTAACTTGCCACACTCTTGTGCCACACTGCCACATCCTTTCGACGTAATCGCTCACTTTGTTTTAATCCCTTGTATAGTCGCTTGCAGCTTATGTCAATGTATCCTCAAGCGTTGTGGCAGTGCAAAGGTAGGGCGTAGAGCGAAGACAGGTCACCTAGGTGTAACGTCCACTGGCATTCCATTGGCATACATATCACGTGCACTGCAGTATATCTAGTTGCACATCGCCTAGATAGCCATAGAGTCACCCCTTGTACCCGTACCCAGTAGTTCCCAGCCCGTATAGAGCGTGGTCCTGTTCACGCCTGCCCGATACTTCAGTGTTCCTGCCGCTAGCCATGGCAGGTTCCACTAGGTTAGAGCACTCTAGCGTATCCAGCCTTTCTCCGCAGAAATCCATCCGCATTTATGACAGGACAATGGCCCCGCCCCTGGAGCCTCTTTAGAGATTACTGGTAGCTCGCTCGGCACCGCCACGATGGCCGCCTAGTGAATGTTGTTTGAGCCCCATATTCGTGGTCATCAGTGCCCTCCGCCGGGTGACCATCACGTTCGAACGTTCCCTGTCTCTAGAATAACCAAAAAAAGGTGCGTTGAGTATTCACTCCAATCCCATCTCCGTTGACCGCAGTGCATCTACCTATGTGCCATGCGGAGGGTATTAAGTTATCGTTATTATGAATGATTTCTATACTACTGTTGTGGAAAAGGCCATATTTGCGCACCGACACACTGGTTTGTGTTCATACTAGGCGTGGATCAGGCTGTTCAGACGGGTCTCGTTGTCACGGAAAATATCCGCTGCAAAACTATCGTCGCGAATGCCACCCCCAGCCGCCTCCAGGAAGGTCGCGCAGAGATCGGACGAACCAAAAGGACTTTACATCTTCTTGTGAAAAATCCGTTATGATCCAGATCGCTGATTTCCTCTACAGTTCCGGCCGACTCCGTTGTCCTCGTGGATTCCAAATCCACCACTGGATAGTAGTACAGAATTCTCGCTTTCCGGTGCCACGCTGTCACTCTATCATTATCATATAGGAAGGGCTCACCACTTATAACATCTCTTTCCAACCTCTCAACCGTCAATTCGAGCGGGGTATTTATATCATGACTAAACTGGACTACCAATTCGCATCGAGAATTTCGCGGTATTCAAGCTGTCGAAGATCAGCCCGTCTACGGTACATATTTAGTCCCTCATCCTACACTTACTACCTTTCCTTTTTCGGACTACCGTTACTTCAGCAGCGACGCGCGTTCTCACTCCCTCCAGTCCATTACTATTGACTGGAGACTTACAGTCTCTACCGTTAGCACGTCACCCTTCGTTACAAGCTTCGTTAACCCGCGGCGCGTTGAGAAACAGGGAATTGAGCATCTCAAACTTCCAAGTTCATATGGGATCAAGAATTAAACCGAACTCGGAGATCCACCATTTTGAATTCGCGTGCTACCTATCCGCTTTCATGTCACTGGAATTCGACTGCTGGCATGCTTACTACAGGGTGATTTTATCCGGTTGAGACCTAGATGGACCTGGACGTCTATGCGCGGTGACCCTGAGGGTCATGTGGCAGGGAGCTCGTGTCCATGTCGGGCGACGCGCTGTGATCCGATCTGAATCCACAATTCAACTGAGAGTGATGATACAGACTGCTAATGCAATAGGTGGTGAACGTACGACGGATTCTAAGGAACGTTTGGTTTACACTCGAGCTTCTTGGCACACGCACTGCGTACTATGCGCTGCCAGCGATAGAATGTCATACATGGAGGTGCCCACGGCTTAGTCGATCAACAAATGTGTATATGCATATTGGTGTCATGACATCAAAGCTGTCGACGTAAGCGTGTCGTGGTTCAGCTTGTCTTGTAAACGACAACAAAATGCGCTATCGATGCTTCAGTGTTACTGAATGGTCTGGAATTTGTGACGGTGGAAGGTAGAGTTCAGACGAGTGGAGCTTGGAGATGTCAGGCAGTAGGTGGGTGTCGGGACAGCTGGTCGTTTCAGAGACCGTACTTAACACGTTCGAGCCATTTCCAGCCAGTGAATCGAGAGAACGGGCGGTCATCAACTTTGAAGGCGAAGATGAGAAAGCGTTGATTAAGTTAAGCATGCACGAGGATGCATCTTCAAAAGCAACAGTTGCAAGAGGATATTTATACGCGGCGTCCTGAATGGAACAACTCTACGTACTGGGTTTATTGCTACGCAGGCGCACGAAGCAGAAAGAAATTTCCTTTTCTTTACCGAGGCAATGCGGTGATCTCGGTACGCCGCTCGCACAATAGGAAGTTCGTGACAGAGAACAATTACCTTGCAGAACAAGAGGAGATGGTCGATCGGCTCCGATAAGCAGACACGCGCCAACAAAAGCGACCATCTTCCGACCCTTTCCGCCCGGCCCTTGAATGAGTTTGTTCCAGATGACACCTGGGTAAAACGGCTGGTGAGTAGAAGAAGATGGGGTGGTAAGGAGAAGAGCATCCAGTTAACTGTTCTTTGAGTACCAATCAACTGGGGGACATTGCAAGAATGAACGATGAGAAAGCAAGACGACAGAAGAAGTGAAAACTCATCTTGGCCTGCGTTGTGGACAACAAAGGGTCAAACCAGATCAAAATTAACGTCCAGAATTGCATAAAAAGCGTCGCATTTCTTGCAGACTGGTGTCCAACACGACACAGATTGCAGAATTTGAACAGAGCTTAAATGCTGTCGAGAATGCAAAGAACGGGCTTAAAATATAGGCCAAGGTATCGACGAACAATTAAATTTGAACCTTAGACCAACCAAAAAATGGGACGAAACTTCAACTTAAATGGCTGACAAAACTGTTGGGTAGCTAAGCTTGCGCTATGCTAATGAGAGCAAGCCGAGAGCGGCAAAGAATGTCGAAACGGAGATGAAAAAGATTAGCCATATTTAGTGTTCAACCACAGATCCAGTATATAAATGATCATCGGCTAGATTATCTATAGACAAATCTATCTCCACGCCACTACGCTTGGTGGTCACGCAATTCCATAGTCCGAATCACCAAACTCTATTCTAGTCTTGTTTAACAAAAACTGATTGCCCAATGATATCCTGAGCCAAAAATCGTCGGGCGATCAGTTTTGTTGGCCATTTAAATTTGTAGTTTCACCCTATTTTTTTAGTTGGTCTGAACTTCAAATTTAATTGTTCGTCGATACCTTGGCCTATATTTTAAATTTTCAATGTTGCTTTTTCTCTCGAAAAGACTCTAAATGTTGCCATTACATAAACTCTAAATTAAATTTTAAGCCCGTTCCTTGCATTCTCGACAGTATTTAAGCTCTGTTTAAATTCTGCAATCTGTGTCGTGAGATAAAGCCAGAGTCACCAGTCACCGGTCACACCTTGTGCCCGTACCCCGTAGTTCGTACAGAGCGTGGTACTGTTCGCGCCCGCCCTTTCCGTCAATGTTTCCCGCCGCTAGCCACAGCAGGCTTTCAGGTAAGTAGGGCAAGCTATAGCTGACGTCAAAGGGTAGGTCGTGGCACCCGCATTCAACGCTCGGACCATTTGATGATGACAGTGTAATTTTTCACTTGCGATTTCCCAGCGAGTCTTCGAGCTTCAGCTCCCACTTTGACACGACTTTACCAGCGTGGTTGCGGTCAAATACACACCCAACGGACGACACATCGCCGTGGCCACCTCGACAGTAGACTCTGTTCGTGTCTAGCGCGACAATCAAGATGGCCGCCTTTTTGTCGGCTCATATTCGCGGCCAATGGTGGCAAGCAGCTCTTCTTGTCCTCCGGTGGTTACATCCACTCTCGGCATGTCGACCGCTCAAAGGCTATCTATAGTAACAAGAGTGCCGGGTGCATCACACTAGGAAGCTACGGCGCATTCACTACAGCCTACGCCGACTCATTGGTCTCATTCTGGTACACTACGACGTCTGGAATATGGCCATTTCGGAAGAGTATGATATAATGGTTGTTGGGCGCACAAAACTCACCCATGCAAAATCTCATTGGCGCTATCTCGTCTATATGTCAACAATCATATAAGTGTTTCCACCCGATTACATCCATTTTGCACGCGGCAGAAATTCGAATATCCGCTCGTATAAAACTAATGTAGCTACCCTTCTGAGGCAAATTCACGCACAGTAAGAGCATTTTGGTATGTTTGCTACATTACTGCCTTTCTAACGTTCATGTCGGACGAACGAACAACTGAATTTCGATATATAGTACCTTGGTTTTTCCGCACGGTTTGTGACGTCTCGCACGAGATGGTCGTGTCACTGACGTAATTCGGTGCTTTAAGTGGACGCAAAGCAATCCGGAGGCCAGCACAAAAACGAGCGAATGGTTTGGGTACTGGGTGAGTAATCACGAAATGGGTGTCCAACGCTTGTCCGAGCAGTAAAATATGCAGATTTCCGATAACAATGCTCTCGCAAGCTCAAAAAACTTGCAGACATCGCAGTTGACCGGTGACCCTCGGAACTACGATGAACCATTTAAATCAAGCATGTCATCTCTGGGCATTTCTGACCGAGCGAATACTCTGATTAGATGGAGCAGAGCATATGTGATGATGATATTGTGGAAGGGTGCGCTGTAAGGTGTAGACGAGGTATGTTTACCATGTCGATAATAATATTATCATCGGTGCACGAAGGTCATCAAAATCGATCCGTCATCTTATCTAGGCTAGGAATCAAAACATGTAGCCTCATGTAGTGGTATGATATGCCGAAGCCATTCAAGCATTCGATACAATATCATCCAAACTCAGGAGATCTTCAGACGAACATGTTCGTGGTGTGTTACTTCCTCAATATATGCATCCTTTATGCTCAGTACTGAGGCATGTCGATTGTAGGACTCTCTTCTCGGCATACAGACGTCAGATCTATAATTCGGCACACCGTAACTGCGAACATTTCACGCCTGCCACGTGTGCCGATCGACACAAATGCGGGCTGTCTGTAGGACAAGACCCAACTTGCAAAAGTATTTGAGGTGAATCAAATCTATGATGAACTTGTGTCTTCGATGACGACAGCGGTAGACAATGCTCGTTTGGGAAGAAGTGGAAAATTTCTACCAATATGTGATGTCCTCTTACCAATACGAAGACTGCGGACCCTCTCTTCAGGAAGTCCAGCAGGTCATTGTGTACGAGCTAGATGCATCCCAAACCAACTCGATGTTCTGTAGGATTGTATGCAGCCTTGGGTTCCGTCGGGTGTATATGACGCATTGATAAGAAAGACAACTCTGTATTGCAAGAATCTCCCGTCGCCATGTTCGGTTGGTATCAAGGTTCGAATGTTCATGAACTGGCATGTCTGTCTTGAAGTTTATGTAATTCACCCAAAAGAGTGCTTCAACTTGATGTGAAGTACTCTCGGTCTTTCAAGTAGAGGTCTTTCTGTGAAAAATTATGATAGGACAATCAACAAAAGAAATGCAGCCAAAGAATTCAAAATCACAATGTGAACAGTGAATGTGATAAAGATGCTAAGCATCCGACAGCCATTCGACATATGCTTTGTGGGATTGAAAGATAGACACATGTTCAAGTGGGAAATATAGAGCATTATAAATAAAGGGTAGTCAGTGTGATTGTGCAAGCCGACTGGAACCTGCCGTGGCTAGCGGCGGGAACACTGAGGGATCAGGCGGGCGCGAACAGGACCACGCTCTATACGGGCAACGAACTACAAGGTACGGGTACAAGGGGTGACTCTCTAGCTCTATCTAGGCGAGGCGCGACCAGATATACTGCAGTGCACGTGATGTGTATGCCTATGGAATGCCAGTGGACGTTACACCGACAGAGGGAGCGAGTATTACATAAGTTTGAATTCAAACAACGACTCGCTGATCAACGGCACCACCCCATGGGACCTTGAAGCATGATATGCGAGAATCCTCGCAGTCGTTTGATGCAAAAATGCGAGGAATCACCACAAGCCAGTCCCCTTGTATGGTAATGCATCACTTCCTGTGTATTCCCCACCATCTCAGCGAAACAATGCATCAATAACATATTACTTTACTACTGCACAGTACGAGGATCCTCGCACTTTGTTGCATCAATTTGACCATATAGCCTGAAACAGGTCGATCATTATGATGGGTGTCTGTGAAGTGTCTAACATAGCCGTGTGCGTCTGACAGCGCTGTACAATGCCGTACAACTGTGTGTTCTGTAACGTTACTGTGATGGGCACTCGGACAACACTCGACAGGTGGCCGCACAGCACCCACACAGCCACTTTGTAATTTGCTGTGGTAGGAGAGGGTGAGTGCTGGCGCGCACGAAGAGAGCAGGACGGTGATGAAGGCGGCAACAAGGATGGCGGCAGCAATAAGTGGCAATGGCGAGGGCGGGGGCGGAAGGGAGTCCCAGTGAGGGTGGCAGCAAGGTACCGAGGCACCGATGGCAAGGTGTGCCAAGGGGGGGGTGGCGAGGTGGCAGCGGCAACGGCAACTGCAAGGATGACGAAGGAGCCAAAGGTGCCCTAGGACGGTGGGCGGAGGTACAGCAATGCTGTACCTTTTACTTGGCACCCCGCCCGAATCGTGGTTATCAACTACCTATGTAACTTAGGGTGTGTTGCTGTTGTTTTGTTCTTGATAAGGAATTAGTACATCTACCTTGCTACGCTCTTGTGCCACTCTGGGTGAGCGACTAGCTAGCGATTCCAAAAACGACCCTGGGCGCTATCCTGTCAAATAAACGGCTTGCTGTGGAGGACGTCTTATATTTCATCAGGTACAAGCGACCATGAAAAATGGATGATAATGGCCGCTCAGCGAACGTGTTTACCCGTCTTATCATGTACTCAGTGCCGCCACCCTCAAATCTCCCGGTGTGCTTGGGAATTCAACACGACCGAACAATCCAGTCTCTTACTATTTTTGGTGTAGTATGTCAGTAAAAAAGAGGTGTTGAGTGGTTGACCAGCTTCACAAGCATTTGTAACATCGAACAGTACAGGTCGGCAGCGCCACATGAAAGTTCCAAAGAGTCATTGGCCGGTAACCGTACTTAAAAAGGTCTAATCATCCGAGTCTCCCAATCGCTGATTGTCGTAATCTTGACACCGCAGAGTTCACACTTTTTCCTTTTTCCGCACAATTGCTCGGCAACAACCAGTATGGGGTCATATCATAAATTCTAACAGGACTAGGATAAAGTTCAATGATTTGAACTAATGGATTGCGTTGAAGTGGTCGTTCCCGACTCCTCGATGCGTCCGTGCTCCTCTCCCCTCGGCTACATGCTGCTCCTCCGCTCCTGCGGTTGTGCTGACTAAGCTGCAAACCGCTCCGGTCCTTGCTCCCTCCGGCCTATGCTCCTTCCAGCCCTTGCTCCCTCGATCCCGCTGCTCTCTGCTGCCTACTCCAGCGTGACCACCAGTGTGGAGATAGATTGGTCTGTTAGATAATCTAGCCGGCGATCCTTGATATACAAGATCTGTGCCGAACTACTATATTTAGCTAATCGTTTTCATCTCCGCTTCGGCGTTCTTGTGCCGCTCTCGGCTTGCTTACTTTACAAGCCGAGCTACCCAACAATAAATATAATATTCCCGACCTCTCAACTCGAACTTGACATTTGTATCCTTCACGGACTCGGAACTGGGCCACCATGTCGTATCGAAAGGTCTCACGGCATTCAAGTTTGTTGACACCCAGACCCCGGACCTAGGGACGGAGAATTGTGCATTTCCAACTTCCGTTGAAGCTCGTCGAGAAACTACCTCGAGTTCAACTGGTCTGCTACATTTTCTCTTCAGTATCTACGAAATGAATGAAGCCTCAGGCCTATTACTCAGCAAAAATGAGGACATACTCGATTTACATAAAATAGATTAGTTGACTAGGGATTCTACTTTTCGACCATACATCCCTACATGCACAACATTCTGGTCGAATGGAGTACAACGTTTAAGAGTAACGAAGAAGGAACAAAATGAAAAAGAGAAAACTGTGATATCAAGAATGCGTTGCTACTTGGTTCCGAGCTGTACCCCTCAACGTTCCCCTTTTCCACCGCACGGTACTGCCAGCGGCGAGATGCCCCTCGACCCCGACTCCGGCGAAAATAGAGAAAAAAGAAGAGAAGATGAACAGCAACGGGGAACCAGGATAGGGCCGTAGTGGACCGGGACAAGAAAAGAAAAAGAAAAATTCGAAACTCGTCTATGTATACTTTACATCACTCCCACAACCGCAACCACCACCTGCCGCCCACGTCCTAACCCGCGCAGTCCAACCTTTGTGCAGTGCGAGGCGTTCGATCCAGATCAGAATCGCACACGACGCAAAGTCGGTGCACGTGAGCTCGTGTCCGGCGACGATGATACCGTACCAACAGCCGCCACCACCGCCACTTCGTTTCCGTTCAGTTGGAACGTGTTTGCTCAGGAAGTTCCTGCGTGGTTCTTACCTTACCTTTCTTTGCTTTCCCAGCTCCCATTTGGTGCTAGACGCAGGATAGACAATTTCATGTCAGCAATCCTGACCGTCGGTTCGCCGACCCTAGGATGGACACGTAGGGAAACCTGTTGAAGACCGCTCAAAACGTGCACCACAGGCTGACGGACCGCAGTGCCAGGATAATCAATTCCAGAGAATAACTTGTCGTTGGCCCATCGCGTATTTAAAGGTGTCATATAACGAGTAGCCTGCAAGAGAATCCGGTCGATTCGAATCCCTTGCCGTCCACCCGGACAATGATGACTGGTGGATCATGCTCGCAGAAGAGCTCAATCACACATACACACCCATGGTCGATATCGTCTGCGATGGCGATCGCCTACCCACTCACTGTTGTCGATTCCATTTCTAACGTGCCCGTCAACATCGAATCCAACGGAGGAGGGTCTGGGCCTGGGTGGTTGTGGCTGCTACCAATCGTTGTGGGTTGGTTGGTTCTTTTGTCTAAACGCGACCATGATCGAGTGCATGATACGTACCACAAGGCTAATAATCGGGCGATGGCGGCGGATTCCCCTGATTCCAATTCAGCTCCCACCCACGTAATTTTCGAGTTCGGTTTAACTATCCTTCTAGTTTAGGCTTAGGTGACGACAGAGTTACTTCCCCAGATGACACATCGGAGATTATGACATTTATATGCTGTTTACAGTGTATTCAAAATTCAAACTTTTCGTGATTCAGTGTTTGAATGCACGGTAGATGATGCGAAAATGTCAATATCCTCGATGTGTGAGCTGCGGACGCCCCTGACTTTCAATTACGCGACGATTTTTTCGTGGTATCAAAATGTCTATTTGACGTCTCTAACTTACCACACAACTTGGAAGAAGTTGAACCGACGTATCGGCGTCGATGACAAGCGTATTCCAGGGAACGTGCGTAATGTTGTTCGCCGCGAGAGCCGACTGGGGACTTGTGTTGAGATTGTTCGCTACTGTTGGCCGAACGATGGTAAATGCCTTAAAGCTGATATTCTGTGGCCCCGTGGCTTGTTGTT
>JBBPKB010000406.1:0-13555 GCA_038089035.1 Boletellus dicymbophilus
TGAGTGAAAACAAGACAGAGATGGATGATAGCTTCATCCTTAATACTCTGTAGCTCAAGCCTTGTGACTGAATGCCAACAAGAATACAAGTGGATTAGGCTAAGGTAGATGATACATGTGAGCCCCTATTTATACCCTAAGGAGTATGCACACAGACCAAGCTGTATGCTTTCCTATGATCTAAATAAGGTGCTAAGTATCAAGTGAGCCCAGGATAATATAGAAGTGCGATGGGGATGTGTACAGATTTAGATAAGGAGGAAATAGAAGAGAAATGTACAGGAAAGGTAAATAAGGGTATGTGTTAGGTAATTAGAGGGTTTTATCCTTGGATCATTAGGATCAATGACCCAGTAAGTGTTCCAAGGGTAATGACTACAACTATAGTGTACCATTTTGTATAAGTATAGTACTGGTGTTGTAACACCCCTCCATCATCTCACTCATCTCATCATTGCTCCCATACCTCTTCCTCCTTGTCCTCTACTGCTCCAACTGGTTGGAATGCAATCCCTGATATAGACCACCCTTGGCCATGAACTTTTGGCCCTGATGCTGACTCCCTACCTTCTGAACCAGGTTCTCCTCACTCAGACATTGCTGATACCCTGTTTACCACCTCCATATCCACCAAGTCATCAGTCACCACCACCACTAGGTCTACCACATCTTCTGACTTCAGCATGACAATCCACCTCCCTGGAACACATATTATTGAGGAAGATGACAGCCTCTTTCAAAATGAAGAACCAGAGTTTGATGAAACTACATGGGATAACATCACAGGCAAGTGCTCTTTTACATCATTTTAATTTGACATTGTAAATTCAGGTGACTTTACCCATACAAAGAGGGTAATGTTATGATTTTCCTTTCCATTTACCTTTATCTTCACTTTTCCCTAGTTTTACTGTGTATTTCCCAGACACACTCCTCATGCCATGTACTTTAGTCATGATCCATTCCAACATGGATCCTCCCCTTCTTCTTTACTATGCTTACTCATTCTGATTAGGTGATCATCTGTCCCAACATGGACTTCCTTTTCCTTTCTTGTATTTCACATATCGTATGATTCTCTTTCAGCCAATCAACTATTCCCCTCTACTTGTATGATATCTCTATTTCCTTTTCCCTTACTTGGTCTGTGCACTATAGGGTAGCTATTTAATCCCTTGATAGTCAAGCTTGTACCTTAAGCTAGATCTACTCAAGACTAGAATCTACTCTTCTCTCTTGAAAGCATTGGAGCTCACATCATTGAACCGTTGCCTCTGCTTCACCCAATACAAATTCTTCTGTGAAGGTAGTCTCTTTGGCTGTTGTACCATCAAGCTGATTGTTTGCTTTTCTTTCAAGTCTATGTTTGTTCCTACCCAGACCAAGCATAACACAAAGGTCCTGATAGAGCTACTGTCCTACAAGAAGGAGATAATGAAATTTGTTCCTATCTTGATACTAGATACATCTCTTCTACTCAGGTATGCATCTCTTTTTGAGTCATATAGCCAACTTATATCTTTTTTCAGGCCTGTCACAATATTTTTGAATTTCCCATACATCTAGAATGGCCTGCTATTTATCATTTGCCAATTCATCTTCCAGATGAACAGACTATGGTATTTAGACCTCAAGATAACATTCAGCAGCTGGTAGAGAATCCTAGAGTAACTCAACTCATGGGATGGTTTGAGGCCAATAGTAAACAAGAACTTATAGATGCTGGAGCACACAACTATCTCTATCAGGATTTTCCTAAAAGATTTGTATGGAATAAAAGGAATTCTATTTGGACTGTGAGACAAAGATGTAAAGTTATTGGTAGGATGTATGCTATATATCCTTCAGCTGGAGAGAAGTTCTATCTATGTCTTTTACTCACTCAAGTCAGAGGTAAGTCTTTATTATTCTTTCTTTTTATATTCATATCTCACAAATGTATGTATGTGCCACATCTTTTGAGCATCTTTGTACTGTAAATGGTCAGCTCTATCCTACTTTTAAAGATGTCTGTGATACTCTTGGTCTTTTACAAGAAGATGGTGAATGGTTAAGATGCCTTCAAGAAGCTGCTGTCTTTCATACTGGACCCCAACTCTGAATGTTCTTTGTTATTATTCTGGTTCATAATTCTCCTTCTGATCCCAATAGCCTATGGAAGCAAAACAAACATCATCTTTGTGATGATCTTCAGCATCATCTCCAAAATCCTCAATCTGTCCCTTACATTCTTCATCCCAGTCAAGAACAGGTTTATGTCTATAGTCTTCATCTCATAATAGAGGCCATTCTTAAGCATGGTAGAAGGATATCTGACTTTAACCTACCCAGACCTCAAATGAACTGGGGTGTTCATGATGGAAACAGACTCATTAATAAGCAATTGGCACTCAATGTTCCTGAACTGCAAGAGTTTGTTCAAAGAGGGCAAAGATCTTTAAATGTAGAGCAAAGACAATTCTATGATGCTGTCTTGGCCAGTGTTAGGAATAGACATGGAACTTCCTTTTTCTTCAAAGTGGTGGTGGTTATGGCAAAACCTATGTCTCCAGTCTTATTGCTGCTACTATTTGCTGTTCTGGTCAAATTGTTCTTTATATTGCCTCAACTGGCATTGCTTCTCTTTTACTCCCTGATGGTCATACTGCCCACTCTCACTTCAAAATCCCTATTCCCTGTAATGATCAGAGTATCTGCAATATTAAAAAAGATGATCCAATCCACCAACTTCTTTTAAGAACATCTTTTATTATTTGGGATGAAGCTGCTTCTCAGAATCATACTGTGGTTGAAACTGTGGATCACTCTCTTAGAGATTTGATGAATGTGAATAGACCATTTAGAGGAATTACTACTGTCTTCAGTGGAGACTTTAGACAAACTCTTCCTGTTATCACACATGGAACCAGAGCACAGATTGTTCCTGCTACTCTTACTCACTCCAACATTTGGGTCCAAATGCATGTCTATCAACTCCAACAGAACATGCAACTTGGTCAAGATGTTGAGTCTGATGCATGGGCTGCATCTCTTCTTCATATAGGTAGAACTGATGGTGAAGTGGAACTCCCTCAAAATATGCATTGTGGCAGTGATGACATGGCTTCACTTATTCAAGCAATCTACTTTGATCTTCTGGCTCTTCATCCCAATCAACAACTTCCCAATCAGTATTTCTTGGATTGTACTATTCTTAATCCTAGGAATGCTCATGTCCATGAAATGAACTCCAGTATCTTGAATTCTATTCAACCATATGAAAAGGATGTCTATACCAGTGCAGACCATATAATAGAAGATCAAGCAGAATATAATTATATTCAACCAGAGTTTCTTCATACACTCTCTCCTTCTGGATTTCCTTTATATAAGCTAGAGTTGAAGAATGGAGCACCACTTATGCTATTGTGTAATCTGGATCCCATCCATGGACTCTACAATGGAACCAGATTAAAGCTCATCAGATCTACTCCTAGAATTTTGGAGTGCCATATTTTGAAGGAAGGTGGTGATGATGATATATTCTTTATTCTCAGAATGGCTCTTGATACTGGAATTGAAGATTCCCCTATACCTTTTCATTGCTTGCAATTCCCTGTTCACCTGGCCTATGCTATGACCATCAACAAGTCTCAAGGTCAATCTGTCAGGAATGTTGGAATTATCTTAAGCTCTCCTGTTTTCTCTCATGGACAACTCTTTCACATTGTACTCATCCTGCAAGGATCAAAGTATGGTTCAAAGAGGATCAAGAAGATACCAATACAACAAGTATAGTTTGGCCAGAGGTCTTTGCAAATCTCAATATTTAATTTGATGTTATCATTTGTACTATATGTATACTATATTTATAGGTGATAGAAAATACAGTGTGGAAAAAACATTGACACTGAAAAATTAGAAAACTGGCATCCTTCCTCACACAGAAGGCACAAGAGTCAAGCCACCAACTTATAGCATTTAAGTTACAAACCTACTCTATCTATGTGATTATCCACAGTTTCACTGTGGATAAGCACCCTTTTCAAAAATGCTGCCAGTGAACATACACCCTCTTGGGCCAATGGGCCAAAATAGGTCAAAGCAACTAGTACAGTGCATATTGGCCACATTTTGACACATTGTCAAAATGCAGACATTTGTAAGCAAAAATAATAGGTGGTGTGAGAAATACAGTGCATATTGGCCGCATTTTGACATATTGTCAAAATGCGGACATTTGTAAGCAAAACTAATGTGTAGGGTATGAGAGAAATACACTGCATATTGGCTGCATTATGATAAATTGTCAAAATGTGGCCAATATACAGTGTATTTCTCTCATAACCCTTACCTATTATTTTGCTTTCATATGTCCGCATTTTGACAATGTGTCAAAATGCGGCCAATATGCACTGTATTTCTCATACACTCTACCTATTAGTTTTGCTTACATATGTCCGCATTTTGACAATTTGTCAAAATGCGGCCAATATGCAGTGTATTTCTCTCATACCCTATGCATTAGTTTTGCTTACAAATGTCCGCATATTGACAATATGTCAAAATGCGGCCAATATGCACTGTATTTCTCACACACACCCACCTGTTATTTTTGCTTACAAATGTCCGCATTTTGACAATATGTCAAAATGCGGCCAATATGCACTGTATTTCTCACACACCCCATCTATTATTTTTGCTTACAAATGTCCGCATTTTGACAATTTGTCAAAATGCGGCCAATATGCACTGTATTTCTTGCACACCCCATCTATTATTTTTGCTTACAAATGTCCGCATTTTGACAATTTGTCAAAATGCGGCCAATATGCACTGTATTTCTCACACACCCCCAACTATTATTTTGCTTACAAATGTCCGCATTTTGACAATTTGTCAAAATGCGGCCAAAATGCACTGTATTTCTCACACACCCCACCTATTATCTTTGTTTACAAATGTCTACATTTTGACAATATGTCAAATTGTCATAATATTAGTGTCCAAAACCATAGATGAACCCTTCCTGAACCCTAACCTATTTTCAAAAAACCAGTAAAATATGAGGAAGCAGAAGAAAGCAAAGAGCATGCTTAAATCGGTAACATCGTCGAAGCCAGATATGATGACTGAAGGCGATGGTGGTTCGCTGACGCCATATTCGACATCATCTGGCGGTTGGAAAATAACTGGTACATCTGGCAGCAGCATTATCGATAAAACAGAATGTGCTATTGACCATATTGCGGAAGCGATGGACGTCGATGGTGTTTCTCCACAATCTCCAAACATATCCATGAATTTTACGGCGATCAAAGATGTCCTGAAAAACATAGTCATGGAGAATTCAGATGACACTGACATATGTGAGTACCCTGGTGACCGATCAAATTCCAAGAGAGCTGACAATGAACATCATATCTAAGACATAGATGTGGACCCTCTTGCAGCAACTCATGAGCATTGAATCGGATTCCCCCCTCCAGGTCATTCTGTCTTGATCATAACATTTCCGACCAGATCGCCGCCGTCTCATGGATTTTCCGGTCCATCCGAAGTTGTGTACTAGGTGACTGTCATGGAGGGCACATTCCGTGGATACCTATAGGCCTACAACCTGCCAACAAGTAAGATGCTTGCAGTTCTTCCATCCCTACGAAATAAATTTAGAGAAACTGTAGGATATAGAAGCAACCCGGTATATGGCAGAGGCTCCGCATGCATCAGAAATATCGTCACCATATCCGATGTTGATGGTGGTTGAATATATTCCAGGGTTCTCGAATGACATCAATGATATCATATGTCAGCACCTGTCCGGGGGATCGGCCATGTTGGTTCGTGGATGGAAACCACAAAATGACATGGAATTTACAACATTCGATATCGGAAATCACCGACCGTTCCTCGGACAGCGGGTCGTGTGGCAAGGTGAGCAAAGATACATACACGACTTAATGTTTATTTATATCGATGTTCCCACTAACACGATCGTGTTAGATGCTCATAAACGTGCGGAGATCATGAAACGTGTTCCAGAAAAAAGGGTTTGGTCAGAAATGCACGTCGAGGGGAGACTAATTGACTTTGTCATGATGGCTGACATGCCACAAAAATGCCTCAATTGCTTGTCGCTTCCGACGGTTACACCAGAGGTCCCACCATTCGTACGGTGGGTGATACATGCAGTAGGGCGTGTTAATTAACCGTTATCTCTAACCATATATTTAGGTCACTGATGGATGACCAGAACGCACTTAATGCGACCATAGGACATGGGTACATACATGAAGACGGTAAATCATCCAACGGGGTCGAGAGCGGAATGGTAGGCCCACAAACGATGCATTTCGATGCGGTACGGTCGTCTGGATGGGACGTCATGACCCATGGAGGATTCATTACATACCCACATCACGACGCAGCGGGGTTCCTGACATATTCTTATGTCCGGACGGGTGCCAAACTCTGGGGCTACATCACTTTGGATAACGTCGATGAAAGCAGCCAAAAGGATGTTATTTCGAAATGGGACGCCTACTACGACAGTGCGATGGCTTTAGAAACATACAAGTCGAATGTGAAGATTGGAACCGTATTGCTAGAATGTGGTGCGGTCCTGTGAGTTCTAATCATAATCAGCTGGTCGATGAGATTCACTCACTATATATCATAATAGAATCCAACCGCCGGGGGCCAATCATATGGTGTATACGCCAACGCCCACGGTCATGTCTGGGGGTCACTTCCTCAGTTATGATACCATGCATCTGACTGAGTTCACACTGACGTTCGACTTGGGAATCGATCGCTCGAACAAGAGTCGACAGTATGCGTCGAACGAATTTCATCCCGGTATGCTCCGAAAGGTGTATCGAATGATCATTGCTCTCCCCGACGTTGTCCACACGCGACGTAGGCAATCATGTCACCTTCTTATAGGGTCACGTCACTCACTCACACACCCTGTCGTATATTCAGCATTATTTTATAGCCGCTGTCTTATAGCAATGGCCTCTATGCTCAAAATACATCCAAGTCAAAAGTCGGCCGAGAATGACGCCATTAAGCTGAAAGGAACGGATGCCTTGATGCGTGAGATCCTTAGCGAGCAGAAGGCTGCCAGCACCGTCATAGCCCCGATCATGGAGTGGATGAAAATAAAGGATGCTTATCATGAAATGCGTAAAGGAAATTGGAGAGATCGCGGACAAATGGTGGACATTAAATTTTTATTTGTATAGTTCAATCATATTCAGTAGTAATATAGTGTGGCATATTGTAGCGCAGTGCGTGCGTGCGTGCACAATGTCACCCCCCTTTGAACATACTGATTAACGTCGAACGAATCTTATTCTACTACTCCTACTCGCGTATTTCCGCGAATGGTTAAACACCTGATTATCTAGAGTGATAGTGATAATTGCATTCTTGAGATAATATATAAACAAGTGTATTGTACAGGATTTTCGCAATACAATTCGAACCAAAATGGTTGTATATCAGTATGTAAGTAGGTAGGTAAGTAGTAAGTAAGTACGTAGCAGTAGAAGTAGTAGTATATAAGTAAGGAGGCAGGCAGGCAGGCAGGTATGTAGCAGTACGTAAATAGATCAAATGATGAAATACATTCAAGTCTCTGCCATGTTGTGTTTCGTTTTTTTTTAAATACGTTGAGAGCTACATTATTATTTATACAAGGTACTGTGATTAACTCAAGTAGAAAAGGAGATGTGGCATCGGCTTCAGGTTCACATCCTCCAAACATGTATACGCCACTTATCTCGGAGAACAATGGAATTTGCATTACATAACGGCGTTGTGCTTGAATGTATAATTATAAATTATAATTGTCGTTGTTGTAGTCATATACGTTGTCCGTGTCCATTCTCTTCGTACCCATCTCTCCTGTTCGCTATCGACCATGGTACTCCGGAAGAAAAGACCAATCGAGAAGGGATTCATGGTTTGCATGCACACGTGCACATCCTCATGCCATAGCATGAACGGCACTCCACTTTGGCGACGAGAAGGTAGCTCGTGCAGACGACATTCGAGGAAGACATCCGTGCACAACTCCTGCAATAGTAACTGCGCTGCATATGGCCTTGAAGAAATGACGCGTGTTCCGACGGTCGAGGAACTTAATACTAACATTCCATTAATCCGCAAAAGCAAATCTATTTCGGACAGGGAACTTTGCAGAATTCTTCATATATCGACGGAAGAATTGGAACAGACATACGATAGCGTGGAAGACGCAATGATCGTGGATACCACCGAGGACGACAGAGGGACTACGGACGAGGTTGAGGATATGGAGACACCCGATTCCCCCACCAGCGACGATATGGATCCATGGGATGAAGAAATGGTTGTTGATGGTCCAGCAGAGTCTGGTGCTAACGTCGCAGGACCATCATATCTTGGAATGTGTGCATGTGGCCCGTCCACTCGTCTGAACTCCCCTGACCCATCGACTACATCCTCGAGGTTTTCCACCCTCAGATCCACACCACAAATAGCCTACGCTCGACACTCATCGCCGTCGAACAAAGGGGAGAGACGTCCATTTCGTATTCTATACGTGCCAGATCCGTCTCGACGTTGCGAAAAGGCATCAGATGCGAGGGTGGACCTTGCTTATACAACTCGAACCATATCGAAAGAGACCGCCGACGATCTTATCGCGCAGTTGCCAGGGTTCATACATCGATATTCTCGGGCAAAGAACAATACGAATACAAAGGTGGTTATATATGAATGGGTGAGCCACATTTCCGATCATTCATACAATCCTTACGCAATACATGTCGTGGATAAGCTGTGGGTCATGACGAGGTTCAATGACGTAGCCGGTGGAACATACTTCGACGTGTCGTACATGCTATGGGACGATTTCAAGAAGACGGTGATGTCCATCGATGGAGTAATCATGCAGGATATGAAGAAATACGATGCAATAATCGGCGGAATCGATTATACTATCGACTTTAAGTGAGTGGGCAATAGTAGTAG
Organism: Boletellus dicymbophilus; assembly: GCA_038089035.1. NCBI lineage: Eukaryota > Fungi > Basidiomycota > Agaricomycetes > Boletales > Boletaceae > Boletellus > Boletellus dicymbophilus. The sequence goes on from JBBPKB010000406.1 coordinate 9,001, forward strand.
TAGTGGCAACACTGTGAATGCGTTCATGACAATCAAAACGATCTAGGTCTATCGACCACAATGTATACGGCTGGAGCGACCCCGATGAATACCTCCGATTCACCAAAACCATGACGACCGTCATCCCATGTAACATATGGCCTCCTGTTCGCCAACTAGAGCGCGCTGGTACGAAGATACATGTCATCACAGACCTTCAAACAATCGCAGACGATTTGGATCTTCCATATCCACGTACGAGGATCTTGAAGCTTGACGAAATGCTAGAGATGACGGATGAGGAACGAGACGCATCCATACCAAAAGACACAGTTCTCAAGCGATCGAATAGCGACTGTGGAAACTTCGTTATCATGCCGACCGCAGGTAAATTTCGTTCCTGGAACAAGCTCTGGTCTACATCGCGTGGAGGAGAACATTGGCTGTCGCAACAATACATTCCGACGCTACAGGAAATCGGAGAATGGAGAGCGTTCATTATAAACGGAACAATAGTTCATGTTGTACATACCTGGAAGGTCGGTCAGAAATGGTATGGGAACGAGGTTAGAGCGTTCCACTCTCTTCATGAGATACAGTGCGTTTTCAAATTCCTTTTTTTTGCGATCACATTGAACAAACAAGAACAATAATGATACAGAGAAAAGCTACGTACCACACGCGCTGAAGCCCCTCGCACCTCGCCGGAATTATTTTCAAACGCTGATATGGGATCGCTCGAGACACGACAAAATGCGAAATCTGAATTTCACGATTTCGTTCGATCTGTGTGGAAACGGTTGGTTGTAGAAGAAAAACGGACATTGGAGGGCGCGACGTCGCTCGGAATATTCTGCCGGTTTGACGTCGGTGTTATGGAACATGATGGTAAACCGTTCTACTATGTCAACGAGGTCGAGCGGAGCCTAACCACGAGTCTGTGGATGGAGACCATGCCGACGGGATTGCATGGTGTCTTGGCAGATTCGTTGGCTGAAATGGTGCGAAAATGGCTGCAATGTATGATGGATCCACACCAGGTGTAGATAGATAGATGCAATAAACATGATGACAACAACGATGACAACAACAACTAGTACTACTACTACTATGACGACGAGGAGGACGACAATTCACGTGAAATCCGTAAATGTGGCCAACTTAACAAACCCCTCTTGTGTGCTTTTGTCGGGATAAACATTCTTACTCCTGAGCCTATGAAGGTATCGTCCTATATTTGAGACGGAACTCCTCAGTGACGACTAATAAAAACATGGGAACCCATGGATTCATATCAATAAACAATAGCAGACGAATTAATTCTCACACTCACCATCGTACATGAGACTCGGACCCACTTGGCAAAATCCATTTCGTGCTGTGCAAGAAAATGACGGACGTCTTGCAATGTTTTCACAACCTTATAAAATTGTGGACACAGTGAGTGAGTGAGTGAATGAATGAATGAATGAAAAATGAAAATCGACGAGTGACGAATGGATTATATACTACCTTTGGATCCAGCTCTGAATGGTCTGCCGTCCGACATGTCGTCGAAAGATCGTCTATGTCATCAAATAGCGATTTGGCCAGTATGAGAACATTTTCCTCCTCAATAACGATGGCAGGTTCATCACATCCCTTATCATCATCTTCCTCTTCTTCTGAATATTCGATAGCCTTGAGATGTTTAGGAACCGTCAACGTGACTGCTTTGAAGTTGAATTTAGAATTTGGATCTGTGTTTTCCTCGATGGAGATATGGTATATCTGGTCCGTTTCGATTTCGTTATTTTCTTTCGACCTTTGTTTCTTGTTTCTTAGCCGAGATTCTCTTTTTCCGACCTTTGCCATTTCTGGTGATTTGGCAAACGGTAGATCTTCAGGTGGATATTCGATTACCGCATCACATGTATGAACGGTCAACGTCACCGCCTTGAAGTCATACTGTGAATTCGGATCAGTGTTATCCTGAAGAGTGATGTGGTATGTTTCATATGTGTCTGAGTTGCATTCTAGATTTTTCCTCCCTCTCGTCTCTTGTTTCTTGTTTCTTTTCCGATCCTTACTACCCTTCTGTGTTTGTATGAGACCATCGGGGACTTTGGAAGGTGCATTATCCTCTAAAGTTACAGTTAACGAAACGAACGACGCGTGTATCGTCAATTATTATTTCAGTCAAAAAATACGTACTCTCTTTCTCGTTCCCCTCCACCGGAGATGAGTGTGGATTTGTTGGAAACTCTTCCCTATCGACGGGTTGTACACCCTCCTGTGTATTTAACCCTAATGGTCCCAGGTTTGTAGGCCCTATCACAATATCTTGCATATCCTGTTCGACACTCGTAACCTATAGAAATGCACCGATGTCATTATTATTAGCAGCGTAGTGAGATGGTATTAGGTATATATGCAAATGAGCATGAGTAACGTCGTTGAGGTAGAAGCGTTGGTGATATTGTTATTCACTAACCAAAGGTTCTTCGAAGCCAATAGATGGATCGCCAAATGCTAATGCTATGGTGGTCCTGGTGGATTTGGTAGAATCGTCCGTTTTCTTATCAACAACGCCTGGAATGTATATAAGCAAGCAAGACAAACATATCGTCCATTTGTTGAGAATATACAAACGGAAATGAATGAATGAATGAATGAGTGGGAATACAAGATGACTATGCTAACTTGTATGAAATTCCGGGAGTCCCTGTAGCCGATCCAACCTCATATCTGCCTTCTGCGTATCTTTACTGGCAATGGTAGTCGTATCTTCAACAGGTTTACCATGATTAGCGCCGTCCAAATAAAATAAAATAAAATACAATGAACAAATGAACAAATTAACGACCGGTTCCTGACGTACTGGACGTGGCTGCTGGGTCATTCAGTACAGAGGGGCCTGAAATAAGAATAGGGCTACCGGGAGCCTGTGTGCCTTCATGGGCATTTTCAAGGGCGTCATCTATACACACCAAATAATTGCCGTAACTACAATTTGTTATTTCTTCATGTACTTGGCGTTGTTGCAGGGTCTGCAGTGTTAGGAACATCTGGAACAGGCATGGTTGATTTGGGAGAGTTGACCTGTGTTGATGAATTGGGTTAGATTATACTTTCGAAGGGTGGGGAAGACGTTACGTGTGATGCGGCACTGGGAAGGACTGCTGTGGTGATACCGTGAGTTGTTTCCGACGGTGTTGTTGAAGTCCTGGTGTGGGGATGAGCCACAGTCGTCCTAGAATGAGATCGGGATGACCCAGCTCTGGGCGTGCTAGCCCTGGTACTTTTGGAGGTGGAGGAAGCAGCTTTTATCGACGTAAGATCAGAGGGACAAGACATGGTCCCAGAAACAGACCGAGTTGATGTACCAGCCCCGGAACTCTTAGAGGTCGATGGAACAGCTGCTCCTGACGCGACATTGGATGGACCAGCAATGTTCCTGGAACCGGAATCAGGGGACACAGCTCTGGACTTACTGGCCCTGGTCGTCCTGGAGGATGAAGCCGGATCAATGTTTGTTCCTTTAGAAGGACCAGCCTTATTTCGAGCTGATCGAATCACCCAGTGAATCAAACAAGAGAAAGGGAAATTAATTGATGGATGGATGGATGGATGAAAGCTCACGTTCATTTCCTTCGACCTCACTTTCATCCTCAGCGGTATGCTTTGCCTTTGAACGTTTGCCTCTTTTGTTCTTTCATTCTAATAATAGTGGTATTATTGTCATATCTATGATCAGACTGGACGCAAGTAGTAGTAGTAGATTGTTCGAACAACTCACATTTTTCACCGATCTTGGGGTTGACGAAACCCAGGTAAGACGCGACTTCATTGGCAAGCTCTTGCCATTCGTCATCCTTCACGTTTGTGATATTAAATCCATATGAAGACCCAGTCCAACGGTAATGAAGTACATCTTGTTTGGCATAGTACTTATCCCACTCTGAAATAGATCAATCGTAATGATAAAAAGGACTCTAGTCATCTGGAGTCTGGAATATGACGCACCAACACTTCCAAAGTCAAAAACCTCCAGGATGATATTGTGATTTGCAGTACGCCAAGCATCCCCATGATTATATTCATGCCGGGGCATGAGGTAATTGGTGACTAAATACAGGTCAAAGAGATGAGATCGAAATGTTTTGCTTTGATTCGGCTGTCGAGCGGTGGTAAGAAGGCTCTCGACCATTGCGTCAATATAAGCGATGTATCATTGAACCAGAGGCCGTAGACCGACTGCAAGGGACAGGGTTGAGGCGCGATGGTTGACACCGATAAACATTTGATGATGCCAGAAGATGCGTCGGAGATGCTCCCAATAGTATACATGTATCCTTGTATTCGCGTCTTGCACTCGGGACATCGTTTCTACATTGAACGCTGTCACTTTGAACATGTCATCAGTAGGTTTACCTCTGATACAGGTATATCTGATGAGCCGGATGTTATGTAGCTCAGCAGAGGTGGGGGTATGAAGGGGGAAGTGATTGTCAGTCATGACGTGTCGAAACGAACAACGGAAAATAACGACGAAGCATTCTATATAAACGAATGAATGAATGTTACATAAAACATG
>JBBPKB010000407.1:0-13541 GCA_038089035.1 Boletellus dicymbophilus
CACCAACGGCCCACTCGCTACCCATTCAGCGTCCACAAATTTACAGGGAAACTAGTCGTTATATACATACTGATCCACGCAACGTCCGTACATAGTCCATAGTCCGAAGCATAGCAGTCATTTTCGCGTGATAACTTCCACCCACTGAAACATCTCATCTGATGCTACCATCGAGTTTCCGTTTCCTTCAAGCCAGGAGGAATCATAAAGCTGGGGTGGTAGATCAAAGGCTGGTTTCCTAGATGTGGTAGCGGTCGTCTTGATACGGCTTGCCACCTTGGCACCCTTCATGCGTGCTGCAGGCCCCTGGGGACTGGAAGAGTCGATTATCTTCAATTCTTTTGTAACGTCCCTCCACCACGGCATCTCCCAGGTAAAAAAGACGGCCTTCATGTCATCTTCACCGCTTTCATCCGAGCTCATACCTTCACTACCCAATGTTGTGACTACCTTGTGTAAAAACTGCCATGCTCGAGCGTCATCGAGTTCGCCTGTCTCTTTGGAAAGCTGTGCGATGCTGCTAGTAACTTTCACACGATGTTTATATTTCTATCCCGGTGTCAGTAGAGTGATTCAGAAAAAAAAAAGTGTTCAATACCGCCAATCTTCATGCATCCCTCCTCGCTTTCTTCAAACTTTCCTCCTTAGCTCTGATTAGCCGGTCAGAAACTTGTGCTTCTGTCTCGACAGTATTACTGCTCAGAACCTGAGGCTTAGCTCTAGATAGGAGTACATGGATGCGGTTGAACTTCTGGGTAATGGCATCTTCCCAGTAAGCTATTGACCTAGGCTCCGTGGTCCAGTTCTCTGAGATCCGCAATTCCGCTAGTCTCCGGACAAGTAAGCTGATAACGGTTTGGTTCCAGTCTGATGAAGCTGGCCGCTCAAAGTCCCAGCGAAGGTCGACAAGGTCCGGGCCATTGGAACAAGTCACTCGGAAAGAGTCCAGATCCTCCTGAGGAGGAGGAGCTGCAAGTAAAAAATCCTCATCTTTGGAGACTTGGAAGACCTCTTCAAACAGATGACAAACATGTTCCTGTCGCAGAAGTGAGTGTGATATGAATGGGCGTAAATAAGCATACCAAATTTAGACTCCTTTCTTTGTCTGTGGCGATTTTGTGCCTGAGTTGCTGCACCTTCCTCGATACTCTAGAACGACGTGGTAAAACGACGGGCTTTGATGAGGAGGGGGACATTGGAGGGGATACAATCTGGTTCGGTGTCTGCGAAAGGGGGTCAAGATAGTAGCACTACGACAAATTAAAACCCACCAGAGGAGGGGAGAAGTTGAGCTCGGGAGGAGAAATGATAGGCTTTGTTAATGAGGGACCCATTTGCGGAGATACGGTCGGGTTTGAATTTTGCTAGGCCAAAGTAACCAAGATAGTAGGATCATAGCACATTGGAACTTACCGGAAAATTAAGTGGAGAGAAGCTGGGCCGGGGAAGATTAGGGGTAAACTGTTGCTGAGCGGGTGGCGGAGACATGGACATCTGCGTGTTGTTTGGTACCAATAGGAGGATTACAGCGCATTATAACTTACTAGAGAAGTGGGAGAGAAGCGGTTTGGCTGGGGATTGGGAGTAGACCATTGCTGAGCTGGCGGCGGAGAGACGGATGTCTGCGGGTCGTTCGGTACCAACTGCCAGGAGACACTCATTTTCAGGACTTGATGAAGGGTATTCTGAGCTTTCAACAGTTTCTAAGTAAAGCGTAAATGATGGAAATGTGTCCTAAAGCAAAGTGTACCTACCTCAAATTGTCGCAACATGCTCTCATTTTTCTGTTTCAGTGCCAATAATTCAGACTCGCGCTCCGCCTGTGAGATGTGAGTGTGGACGTCCAGATACAACACAATAAACTCACCGTCTGTTTCTTCAGTTGATTAGATAATTCTACTCGTGCCGCTTCCTGAGAGAAGTATGAGTGTAGAACAAGATCTGATGCAAGTAACAACTAACCGTCAAACTCTTGAGTTCATTGGAGAATTCTGCTCGTGCGGCCTCACGAGACTTCCCTCCAACCCGAGCTACTTCCTGCTGAAGTTCTTCGATCGCGCGCCCTTGACCTGCAATCTCTATGTCTCTGGTATGAAGCAGATCCTGCTGTGCTTTCGCTTCGACATTCGCTTTCGTTAGAAAGCTAGCGAATTCAGACCGCAATTTGACCAGCTCATCTCTCTGGGAAGCTATCATGGTATCCCTTTCTGAAAGTTTCTGTTTTATTTTTTCGTGTTGTTCGGCAATCATATTCCCCTTCCCAGTGAGTTCAGTGCATAGCTGGTATATGACCTCACTCTGTTCGCGTCGCAGCTTTTTAAGTTCCTGCCCATGAACTACTTTAGATCAATGAAATCACATACATTGGTCACACACCTGTATTTGTGGGTTAACCCGGTTAAGCCGAGCTTTCACGGAGTAGAAGGCATCGCGGAGCGACTCCGAATAATCCATTTCTTTCACAAAGATTTTCCGAGCAGACTGGTCCTATTAATGGACTGAGTGAGGAACGACTGAGCTGTAAATTGTACCTACAGAGATTTCCTCAGGTGGGTTGGGATCACTTGTCCTTATTAAGGACCTATTGCCACCATTCTCAGAGGTGGGAATCAAGGTTGATGCCCAAGGATTATCTTCAGATATAGCCATGTCGAGAGGAGGGCTTGGGTCAACATTCGTTAGAGCCCGGTGCTAAGAGAAATTAGCAAATCGCTACAAGTAAAATTACAACACACATCAGGGGAATAGCTATCCAGAGATGTGATTTGGGAAGGACTTGGTACGATGATCATCAAAGCCTGATCCTATGAGAGATTAGCAAAAATGTTATGAGGGAACATCTCTACTTACATTAGGAGCATGTTCCAATGAAGGTGTAACTGAAGAACTATCCAGTAAAGTATTCGGAGTAGACATACACACTGCTTGAGGTCTGGATGCACCAAGAGGATTGAGCTCGATGGGAGGGTTATCTGTGGAACTACCGGGAAACACTCTGGGAAATGTGAAGTTGAAGGGACTGACGACAGGAAAGGAACTTGACTTGTTGTGAAGTGGGCTTGGTGATGACCACACCTCCTGAGTGTTGTACTCACTCAGAGGATCCATTTCCTCGTCGTGATCATTAGTAGCACATACACCCAGGGGATCCATCTCCTCGTCATGGTCTGAGGCTGTTGCACATTTGCCCAGAGGGACCATCGGATGCTGGTCATCGTTGCGGGCCGTTGCCACTCTTGTTCCAAGGATAGAGGACATAAACATAGCGCATATATGTGAGAGATCATTTTGCAAAGGGGGGGTATAAATAATGTGAAATGTATTAAGTTGTGTGAGCGCAGATAGAGTTGTACCACTTACACTGAGCACAAAAGCATGTCCAGACAGACTCCTTACGATGCCATGCACAAATAAGTTGTGAGCATACTGAACGCAGGCGGGCAGGGCCATACCACTTATGTTGAGCACAAAAGTACTAGTCGCCCAGACAATTACAATGTTCATTGTACCACCCATCAACAATTACAGGACAAATAAAAGCATCCTCAATTGCTCCACTCAACAGAGCTTCATAATATTACGCATCGTTACTATGGCTACATGTAAGTATTGGTTGAAGACAAAAGAAAAGACTTGCCTGATGTCGTGAGCGGCGCCGCTGATAATTGTGAAGCAAAGGCCGCCATGGTAACACATCTATGTAATCTGTGTTGAATTAAACATTCCAATGGTGTTCTAACCTCTGAACAGACTTGGAAATTTTATTGTCTTGAAACAATAAGCTAAAGTGAGGGGGCATGAGCTCCGTCTTAAAAAATACTTGCTACCTTGCCTAGGACAGCAAATTTCCCGATGGCCACACCAAAATCTCACCCTGTAGCATATTTTTTCGACATATTCAATGATCCCCCTCTGATGCCATTGCTGTCCTCACAGACAGAAATACTGTTTCAACCACATACCCCAGTTACACTTTCTGCAATGGAAGAAATGGTAACTTCCAGGTCACACAACATCATCAATAAACAAGCAAATATACCCACCATGCGTTCACCTCGACCGGCCAAGTTGGTGAAGACAATAGCGTTCACACCTGAAACTGATGGTAACCTCACGGATTGCCGTCGATCGGAAAATTCACTGGCGCCGTCCTTATCTACGCTCTCGTTGATGGAATCTGATGATGAGGGCAAGGGGAAAATACCAAAACCGAGTGGTGAGGCAGGTAGACCTGGAAGGGGCGGGTACAACATAGAAGAAAAGTTGGGCTGGGGAGAAGATGCATTCCATGAATTAAAGGTGCAAAGTATACAAAAAGAATGATGAACGAACCTGACAGAAAGCACAGAAATTCATAGACAAGACAGTAAAACGCCACCTTGATGTCTCCAAATGTAGAAGCCTTCAAAACAGAACAGCAATAGAAACTGTAAAACAGAAAGTAAGTCAAAAATATGCCATCGAAGTCGTTGACTAACCATAGTTGAGGCTTTAGAACGTTTCCCCGACCTTGCGGATTTTGAAAACTGCTGGCCAGTGTTTGATCTCATCCAACTTCAACTGAAGTATACATCATCAAGGTCTCGACAAAAGAAAGCTGTCTTGAAGTAGGTAGCTTTGCTAGATGTACTTGTTTTCTACGTAAAGACAGAACATAAAATGTTTATTACTATGCTTTTACTGCTAAACACATATCCGATGCTGGAAGTATGTAACATTTAGACTGCACAATTATAGTAACTTATGCCTTCTTCTCTTTCCTTACCCACCTAATAATGTGGCAAAATTGATCCTGCAAATTGCCTTGCAAAGCTAGCATGATCTGGTCTTTTGCAGTCGGAGCCACAGGAGTGAGGAAACAGGCAGGAATAAAATGATATTCAATGCTGGCGCCTGCATGATTGCCAGAGATGGTGACAGATACACATCCCAAAGGGGCTTGTCCCTTGTCATTGGCAAAGCGATTCAGATAAGTAGTTCATACAATTCGCTTCATATAGTTGCCTCCACAATACCTGGCACCAATATTGAAGCAGAGCTGGTATTGGGTAAACCCACAAAATTGGTCATCAAAAAACCATTCGATAGAGTCTTGGTTGACAAATAAGGCTGGATTCATATGGGAAAATTGATGTGAAATACCTTTGTTGACTTCTCTATCAGAAGAGGTCACGTTCCACACACTGTCACTGTCACCATCATTGCTTACAGCCTGGGATGCCTTGGGGGATGGAGGAGGAGTTGTGCTGACAGTGGATGATGACACATCGGGAACAAAAGACTGCGTGATAAGGTTCCTCAATTGCTGTAATGCTGTCCCTCCCAGAACTTGGCCATCCAGTCTTGTACCCTGCCTGTACCAGAGCATTGTAAACAGTCTCTCAGTAGAGTACAAATGTGACTCACTCTGTCATCAAATAGTGGTTTTTTATTTCCAGGATATAGTGTCCAGGGAATGAAACCAGACTGGTCATTTGATTAACAGTGTGCAAAGTGGCATGAAAGCCCTTGTGCTCTCTGCCTATAATCCATATATCGTGACCTACTGGGGTGTGAGGCATTATAAATGGGAGAGACTTCATGTACAAGGGAATTGGTATCACCATCTATCAACACATTAATGAGTGAAAAATGACAATTGACAGCACATACGGAGCTGCTGTCAGCTTCTGAGACTAGTGTGACCTCCACTTTGTGAAAGTCGACTGATCTGACAATACCTCTCATACCACAGTGTTCCCCATGTAGAACAATCAGCATATCTCCAATTGTTACATTATACCCATTTTCCTTTGAGTACTGCAGTACTTCATTCAGCTTAGATACTGTAACTTCATCCCTGTGAAGAAGAACGCTTGAAACTTTGTCCCTGCAGTCAAAGGTAACGCACATCCAGTCACCTTCTAAACCTTCCAAGACTCCCCTTGACTTGCCATATTGCCCAGTGATGACATCTACAATGTCCCCTTGCATCGGTTCGTCAAACTTGCGTAAAGGGAGGGCCAGTGAATCAACCTTGAGACAAGGATTAGAAGTCCAGACTTGAGCAGCGACGTGAGTTTCCAAGTAGGCCCAATGTATTACAACCTGTAAAATTATGAGGAAAATACTGTCAATGCAAATATGTAAACCACCACTCACCATGGCCATATCCTCAAGAAGAATTGTGAAGCTATCTTCACTCAGAATGAGAATACTCCCTACTGATCCACAGTGATAGCCAACCAATACTTTCACAGCATTGCCTTGCTTGAAATGACACCATACATCGAAAATAGATAACGTGCACTGAGGAAGCTCTGGGTCTGATGGCCGAACAGTGACCAAATGAGAGTCCAGTTCAACTGTCACTATGGAGGCAGTCCCCTCTGCAAGAGGGCCTGTCAACCCTTGAACCAGATCACCTTCTTGCCAGAAAGCTGAAGAAAACGACATAAGTGTTTGTTCAATCAAATAAACATCCACATGAACATCAACATGGACTGCGATGCGATCGGAGTGAGGAACTTCAACAGTTTCCAATGACGACCTGTCGAATGAGTGGCATAAGAGACCCCGATAGTAGTACTCTTTGAGGCAAACCCAGATGTTGTCTTTTTCGGAGACTGTAGTGAGTGGCAATTGGGCATGTTCAGCCAGCTCTCAATCAAAAAGCTTGTGCTCTGTTAGCTTCCCCTCTTTCACACTGGGAGCGAGTTCCTCATCAAGGAAGTCATATGGTCACTGATGAGGAACAACGAGCACGTCACAGTTGTCATCCTGAACTGATGAGACATAGCCAATGTCATCACAATAAAGGCCAGTCAATATCCAAACCCAACAGTGAGGATGGAAACTAGGATGGAGATGATTGGTGCATGAAAGGTCTTCATCAGGAACCTGAATGATTGACCAAATTATATCCTTATGAGATGGTGGACAGGACAGCTGTATATCATGAGGACTTGCTGCTTCAACATAGGTCCTGGTCAGAATTTGGGGGATATCCCAGCAGTGTAATCTATGTGACTCAAGGAATGTTCAACAAAATATTTTGATGTTTCCTGCAATTTAACAGTGTTAACTTCTTGTATTTGATATACAGGAAGACTTACTAGAGGGAAATTCAATGACATATAATCTCTTCATGTCTTAGAGTTGAACTCACGAAAGATCTATCGGGAGAACAGCATTTGGTGCTTGTAGTTGCATATGGTCGGGCTCATACTGCTCCAATATTTGGTCCAATCATCTCACATAGTGTTGGACCCCAGCTGCCTTGACACGCAGCATCAAAGGGTCAATTGAGGAAGCTTCTCTGACATCGGAAGCATCATCACTATTTTCCTCCCCCTTGTGAGCAAATATATTGATGAAAACAGATCCAACATTACAGTGCTTACGAGGGTTATAGGATGTTTTGCTGGTTGATCACCAGTGTACATGAGGATTCATCGAAGGGGAGTTCTCTGAGCAGTCTGAATTGCCAAGTGAGGAACCTAGTATGATGCCAAGTGCTGCCATAGCTTCTTTGACAACCCACACAGGGCAGGAGACAGTGCTACCACCCAAGAGACTATTTTCGTCATCGTCTTTGGAGGCAATGAAGACTGCATTGAATGTGGACGACCACTTATTGTGATTGAAGTCATCCCCAAATGATACTTTCAGTTTATCTTCTAGAATGGGGTATTCAAATATTCCTGCTGCCCACTCCTGCACTAACTTCCATGCAGCGGGGTTCTGGCACAGCAGAGTAGCAACATCTACAAATGACAGTTAGAGATACAAAATAAAATGACATGACATAGATATCACATTTCTTTGATGCCGTTGAGCTTGTAGGAGCTGCTATCAGAAATGAGACATAGTAAACCTAAATAAATGAGTTTCTTCACTGACTGGCAGACTCTACAACCAAAGAAACCAAACATGACGCTGTTGAGTCTGTAGGCATTTTCAATAGGCACAAAAGTGTTTCAAGAAAATCAACGGATCTGCTACCTGAACAATTCCTGGTGACATCGATATATCTGCAAGCCCACTACTGTAGCTCATAGTCAATGTCACCAAAGGCGGTGACGAGGTTGAGCCTGTTGGTCGGTATTGATGAGAATTTAAAAAATGTAAACCTACTCAAAAGTAGATATTTACCTGCTTTACTGGCATTGTAAGCAGCAAGTATTGCTCTGATCCGCCAGATACCACCAAGCCCTTCGTTTAGAATGATGTCAAGTACATAATCCCAATCTTCAGGAAGATATTCTTTGCCCTCTCCAGCCAAAGCTAACTCCAGCCTCTGAAAGAACCCTGTCATGGTGATCTTTTGCTCTGCATACATCCTAAGGAGGTCTTGTGATTAATCTGAGTACATAGCGGGTGTGACTTTGAAAGAAACTTGGGACATGATATTCATAACAAAAAGTGACAGAAATTCAGACTGTGAACATATGCGTTAATAAGTTGCCCTTTTGTAATGAATTCACACACCATTTTTTGTCTGTTTTAGCGAGTGGAATCTCTAAAACAAGATGAACACGCCCTGAGACAGATGATGTGACAGCATGTATGATGCAGCCTTACTACAAAGTCCAACAGTGCCAGCAATAGAGTAATTACATGAGACTACATTTACAGTGATACGGTAATACTGTCACCTCCAATATTACCTGTGGTGTGGCTTCAGGGGGGAGCATGGGCAACACCCATGAGCAATGCGAGGTGTACAAGAATCCAATGACATACAGGTAATAGACTGAGTGTGTGGTCCTCCAACATTACTGACTCATGGTGTGGCTTCAGTGGGCAAGACCTGTGAGCAACACAATGTGTACAAGAATCTGATGAACACACGAGCAGGAGCCCCATCCTTTGACAATACAGGGCCCTACATATCTCCTGCAACATGGCTTTGGGAAGGCAAGGCGGGAGGGTGGGGCAGGGGACGGTGAGTGAAGTGCTAGCAATGGTGGTGGTAGAGGACGAAGGGAAGAAAAGCTTACCTAATGTGGTGAGTGGGTTGATATTGTGAATCAAACTCAATCTGGGAGTTCCCACCATTGTTGATCACTCACATCACATGGTTGGCATGCCGGATTGAAGTTCCCATCAATTATTGTCGCCCACATCACATGGTTGGCATTATATCAGATTGAGTTCGATTCACAATATCAACCCACTCACTACATTAGGTAAGCTTTTCTTCCCTCCGTCCTCTACCACCACCATCGCTAGCACTTCACTCACCGTCCCCTACTCTGCCCTCCCAAAGCTGTGTCACAGGAGATATGTAGGGCCCTGTATTGTCGAAGGACAGGGCTCCTGCTCATATGTTCATCAGATTCTCATACATGTTGCATTGCTCACAGGTCTTGCCCATGAAGCTGCACTACTGGAGATGTGTAGTGTTCTCTCCATTCTATGACAAAGAGATAAACCTCCCATCCCACACCAAATACCCACCATTCTGTTTGCCCTCCGATTTCCTCAGGTACACACTCAGGTACTCTCACACAAGCCTCTTGTCCCCACTCTCTGTGAGTGTTCATTCTCTCTTAGACATCCTCAACTAAGTCTCCACCTATGCAAAGTACATTACTCACCTTCGAGACACCTTGCACAGGACCAAGCTCCTCAAGTAGGTGCTTGACTTCAATCTACTGGGGCACTCTCTGCGAGTTAATATGCTAGGATTCCATTAGCATTGGCCTGTGCTCCACCTATATCCTCCTGTTGATCATGACCAACTGTATTGCAGCACCATCCAGTCTGCCTCCACCATGCTAAGCCAGTAATCCCAGCTCCCCCATCTGGCCCCAATGACCCCTTAGTACTCGCCACCAACGTCACCAGTGTTTTCTGCATCCCATCCACTCCACCCAGCATCCTACGTGGTGAAGACTGCCTCATCACAAGTCTTTGGCAGGCAGAAGTCATTCACACCATTCATTCAAAATCCAAATGTTCGCTTTCATTCATGTACTTGTCACCCTATACCGTTACTATTTAGTGTCCCCTGTAACTAAGAGATGGTGTTCATAGAACCCGAGTCAAAGAACCACTACTAATGCCAACTGGTTTTCTGATTGAAGCTCTATGCCTCCATCTCTGAAGCCATACTCCTTGTGAGCATACCATGGCCACATCTGCTTGCTCTGGTTTTTGTCTTCAAGAGCAAGCAGGTGATTTTTGTCCTTGTCAATGTCAGATTGTGGTGGCTCTTGTTTCATCGGTTTGTATTGTTCGCTATGAGTTAGCACCCGCTGATGTTTACCCTCTTTGATGTCGGGATATTGCCATAGTTCTTCTTTCACTAGTCCATAATGTTCGCTGTTGAAGTAGTATGTGTCAATTTTTACCAAGTCCATTCCACAACACAAACCCTGGCTGATGTTGTTCAGGAGTGCAGTATTGACCCCACATTCCCGTTATCTGTGCTATTGTGCTATGTGGGTATCGCTAATAATTTTTAGATATGGTTCAATGCAAAGAAATTTACTCACTATGATTTGGAATACGATTAGTGCAAGCATGCTCAGCACAAGGAAGTGGACAGTGATCTGCAGGACGGAGTCAAGGAACATCCAAGAAGTGTTTCTCCCAGGTTCATGCTTTATTGCTTTTTTCCAAATGCTGATTTTTGTGTTGTCTTCACTCCCAGATGATGCCATAGCAATGAGGTAGGAAGTTTCTCCTTTGTATGCCTTCCTTCTGTGAGTATTGCATATTGTGAACTGTAACTGAAGACTTACTGTTACCATTTGCACACATCCTTTAGCGGAGTGTTGTAATACTTGAGCCCTTGTGGAAAATGTATACTTGATAAAGAATACCTGTGCCCTTGTGGAAAATGTATGCCTTTCCTTCGTCTCCTCTCCTGACTATCTTTTCTCCTCGTTCAGCGAACACAACCTGTTTAGGGTAACTCTTTGTTGGCTTGGTTTCATAGGTTCGACTACACATCCCATTGTCCACATGGTGCAAACTATAACTGGTAACTGCATTGTCTATCACAACATGTATTCGAGTTTGATCGATAGCAGCCCCCCTGCTGTTCCATTGTAAGTTCCTGTTGAAAATTCAAATTGTAGTCAACTCACATGAGTCTCCCAGTGGTATGAGAAGCAAGTATGGTTCTGTCTTTACCTCAGAGCATGCAACTAGACAAAGGTGTGCTTTAGATTTATGGATGAGGAGAAGCTCGCTTACATCTCTCCATTGTACATTCCAAATATCATCACATCTCCCTCATAAAAGCATGACGCCTGTGGAACAGTGTTCACAAGCTCAACACTGAAAATGTTTGACAGATGATATTTGGAATCGAGCAACCAGAGTTGAACGCGCTTGTCGCATGTAGCCATGATTATCTGTGGGTTGCCTTTGAATATCTCACTGGTGAGTGCCATGATTTCATGCCTGGCACTGATCCTCCTTGACCACATTTCATCAAATTCTGTCATCATATCTGCATGCTGTCTCTACAGGATAATGTATCTGAGTCCTGTGCCTGCACACAAGCTTTCCAGGATGTCATCTTTCCTTGTTAGCCATGCTAGGCAGGTCATGGGGTCATGCAGGTTTCATATATGATGGACCTTTGTAGCTTGGATTTTTCTGTTCAAATCCCAGATTCGTAATCCATCAATTCCTGCTTCAAGGTCAGTATTGATTTGTCTCAGGATGGCTCTCTCACCCACCTCCACTTGCAAGTAAGTTGCCACCGCTTGATATAGCCATGGAAAAGATGGCATCGCAATGTCCAGCTAGTTTGAAATCAAGGGAATACATATTATTCAATGTTTTGAAGCTTCGGAGGAACATTGGTAGGAATTTGAGATATATGATGTTGTGTAGGTACTTTGTTGTTGCCCTCTATATATAGGGTACACCATCATAATTGTGTTATTCATTATTGTTCATATCTACCATTATAAGTTTACAATAGTTATTGTTTGGCTATCATGCTTGGGTGATGAGTCTTGGACAACTGACACATAAGTGCTATTAGTTGTTTTCTACTCTCGAGCTCATCGTGACAATAAGATTGTGTATATTAATATGTAACTGTGGTGGGTCACAATATAATGTACTCTGCTGGAACAGCCACAGTGGTGACCAGGTCAGGTGTGAAATATACAGGGTTTAGTAGGTTATTGTATTTATTAACATTGGCCCAACTAAGTGCCAATGTGATTCAACAGGCTATACCCTGTAATTGACTAAGGTGAATCCAGTCAACATGAATGCAGAGTGTGTAACATGTTTTTGAGAAGGGGTGGAAAACCAGGCATGGTTGGACGAGTATGTCAACACAATCGAGATAGTGCCATATGACATGGGCCAATTGCCCAAAGAAGATAGGATCAGTTACACTGTGAATATAAATCACAATGCGATCACTGCTCATGGATAGATGAGCCACCTGGAACACCCTGCCCTCCGACAGGTAATCCATTTGGAACCCAAGAGTGCACCCGAAGTGACTCCCCACCAGTTCAACTAGGATAAATTTTCCATGTTGGCAATGATGCAAGAACATGTCAGATGTCAACACCTACACCTCTAGGAGTCAATTGTGATATTTATATTGGAATCAACAAATTCGCCTCACTAATTGCACCATGTCATTGGTAGTCAAATATCTTAAACGAGTGGCTGGGAAAACGAGTGATTGGGATGGCTGGAGCATACACTTAGGAATTTATTCACTTAGGAATTTATACATTCTTTGTGTTATGGTGTCAAATATATTCACAGGGTTTGTTTGGGGTCCAGCAATACAAATAGACAGATACTAGATACATATACATTGACCAATTATGTAATATTCCAAACTTTAATATTGTCAGCTCTTATGGAGGCAAAAGCAGAAAAAAGGCCTTGCATATCTTCCTCAGTCCATAAACTACTCTTGCTTGTATACAGATGAATTTCTGGGAAAGCGCACAATCAGGTTGCACAATGGACCTATATATAGAAACTCAGATGTGAGGTAAGGGTAAAAGGAAAAGGAGAACACATACAAGAACATTGGAGGACTCCTGGGGCCAAGCTTTCAGTACAAGTTCCTTTGCTGAGCAGGCCTTGGGGTTACCACAAGCTCTATAAGCAGAAGCATCTACAACATTGCCAGGAATATGGACTTGGAGTTCAAGAAGGTCCTGGAAGGGTTCTACACAAGCTAGGAGTGTCGTGAATAATCATTCCTTATTGTGCATGTCATTCAACTGCACAACAAGCCTTTGAAAGGGAGAGGAAGCATTGATAAGACGCATTAATGCAATGATTACAGCTGGTGAAGTGTCTAGTGAAGTCAGAGCTGGAACAGAAGTTCGGATCCTGCAGCGCCACAAAGGCCTAATATTGGTAGTATTTGCTCCTTGCCCAAAAAGCTGGAGAGTCCGTACATTATGTTTGCCCAAGAAAGCGACAAGACTCTGGATGGAACAGGAGTTATCCAAGGAGAGAATGGAAAGGTGCTGTAAAGTGAGGGATTGAAGAAGTACAGACCATTCACTGGGAGTCAGATTCATATTTGTCAGGGATAGCTCCCAGAGGGG